>OW121740.1:142095553-142108053 GCA_933228675.1 Stomorhina lunata | reverse complement strand
GCTTTTTTTTAATTTTTTTTAAGTGGGTCTGGCCGGTGATCCAAATTGAGACTTCTAGGAGAATAGTTAGTTTTTAACAAAATAAATCTTAAAGTTTTTTTTACATAAAAATTCCCTATTTAAAGTTTTTTCAGCTGATGTCTTTAAATAACAAAAAAAAAATACATTTCAAAGCAACGTGCAATTTTAATATGCCAAGAATCTAAGTTTACAAAATACAGATTTAACCAACCAAAACATAAGAACGTGTCTCAAAATGAAACTTAATTTTGCCAAATGAACGAAACGTTGAAATGTAAAAATGTTTCATTTTTAAAGCGAAAACTCACAAATGCAATGCGACATCAAGAATGAATGACATGACAAAATTTGAAAAACAACATCAGCAAAAGGAGCTTGCAATCTCAGCCCACATGCCTTATTCATAGGATAACTCAGGTGGCATCGATTTTTGTGGTTGTTTTGAGATACAATTACGAGTTGAAACATTTACTTAAAAATTACATACCTGCATCCATTGATTATCAGAATTTTTGGGGAAACAACAATTTTTGAATTATTCTTTGGATGAGTTAAACACATTTTGGAATAGGGGAATAAAAAGAAGATATACTTTCTACTTTTAAATGGGGAATAACTTGCTAAAGAAAGTAAGTTATAATTTAAACATTTAAAGATTTACCGAGGACTGCCAGAAAATTTTCATGAAAAATCGGCATATTTTTCCAAAAATCGGCATTATTGGCAGTTAATTTTCAGAAATTGGCAGAAAAATGGGAATTATCAAAAATATTTTACAAAGAAAACTTTCTTTGAAAAATTATCTTGCTATAGATTTTTATTGAAAAATTTTCTGCAGAATAAATTTTATACTGAAAATTTTTCTGAAAGAAAAAAATCCTATTGAAAATTTTACTATAAAAAAAAATATAAAAAATTCTTCTATACGAAAAAATCTTATCTTATGTAGAAAATTTTTTATACAAAAAATTTTTTATGGAAAATTTTTCTAACTAAAAAATTTCATTAGAAAATTTTTCTGCACGACAAATTAAGTATAGAAAAATTTTCCTTACAAAAAAATGTATATAGGGAAATTTTCAATAGAAAAATTTTAAAAGAAAAATTTCATTACTGAAAAAAATTTTTAATTTTTCTATAGAAAAAAAATATATTTAAAATTTTTGACTCTGTAAATTAAAATATAAACCAATGTTTTCGATATAATCTCAAAAATCGCCAATTTTCTAGCCAAAATCTGCACTTAACTAATTTTCAGGTCAAAATCGGTAAAATGCTAATAAATCAGCAAAACTGGCAGGCCCTGGATTTACCCTTTAGTTTATTAAAGAATAGTATAACTATCAAAGGTTCTTTGAAGGAATTTTGTGTGGAAAATTTGATTTATAAGTATATCTTGCGTTTATGAATGAGCGAATAAAAATAAAGATTTAAAAAACGAGACCTTGAAAGTAGTTTTGCAAAAAAAGGGGAAATGACAGTTATCATTTAAGTTGACAGTTTTGAAGTTTTTGCTTAAAAAATGCTTTTATTATAACAAAAAACTGAGTTGATATATTTTTCATCGCCTTTTTGGTAGCATATGGATTTCGCTATAAAAGTACTACTTCGGTTTTGAGGTAAGAATGCATCCAAAAATATTCAATTCTCCGTGATCTATGACTTTAAGCGTTAACAGAAACATATTTTTTGAAAAGCTTTTCTATTTTCGAAAAGCTAAGCTAAAAAGTTATCCACGTGCCACGTGTAATTCAATTAGATCCGAAAATCCATTATTCAATTTTTGATCACATACGTATACTCAGCCCACCCACAACCATAAATCAATTTCCACAAAACTTGTCTCAGAATAAATTCTTTTAATTTAATTTACATAATTTTATCATAAATCAACAACAACTTTTCGAACAAAAGGTAAAAAGTAGAAATAAAAACAAAATGTGTTTGGCATTAATAAAAACATAATTTAATATTCAACAGAAACAAAGACAATCATCTACTACTCGAACCTGAGACCTAAATCTACGATAAAAATCTAAATGTTGGCAGCAGCCACAATTTTACAATTCCATCTGCAACTCAAACCACAGCCGAGATTTACAAGAGGATTTTCATTTGGTTGTAAAGCTCAGAAATAACATAAATGTTGACCAGTAGAGTTTCATCTAAATTAGAATTTGAAAGAGGAAGGAGAGAGGTCATAAATCAATTTTCCATAAAGATTTTGAAATGAAATATGGAAAAGAAAATGTATTCAACACAATTTGGTATTTTAATTAAAACTTTGTAATTCTATATCCTTCATTCAAGATGACAATATTGGTTTGTCATTCTTTAATTTTTTTTAAATATTAAAGTTTCTATATCAAATTTTTAATATTTGTGATCATGTGACTATTTTTTTTATCTGTCTTTGAGTTTTTGACTATAAAGAGTGCTCTAAATAAAATTTGTAGTTGGATTTTCTAAAATAAAAATCAAACCTTTTAATATAAAAACTCTACAAAATACGCAAATATAATGACATATTATACAAAATCATTTAGCATTAAAATGTTTACTTAGTACTCGGGTTTTGCAAAATTATCGACTTTTTTCGGAAACCCTCCCATTAAAGATTTTACAGTTGCTTCTGATACCTTTTTGGAGCATGTGTTCCACCTGCGCTTTAAATCGGACATGTTCTAAACTTTTTTATAGAAAATTTTTTAAGTAGTTTTTTACACTGAAATTTTTAATTAAAAAAATTTTATATTGATTATTTTCCATACAAAATTTTGCTTCGAAACTTTTTTATTAGATGTAAAGTTTTTGTAGAAAATTTTCGTTAACAAATTTTTTTTACTGAAAATTTTGAATGCAATTTTTTTAAATAAAATTTTTGATGTTAAAATTTTTTTAGACATTATATACAACTTTTTTTAAGTTTCGCTTCCACCTGCGCTTAAATCGGACATGTTCTTGGAAATCTTTCCTATGTTCTTCAATTCCTTTTTTACCAGAGCCCAATACCTTTCCACAGGCCGAAGTTCTGGTGGATTTGCCTCTCGTGGTACAAAAATGACATTATTCTTTGAGTACCACTCAAGTGCCTTTTTTCCATAATGGCATGATGCCAAATCGGGCCAAAAAAATGTAGTCACTCTGTGCTCTCTTAAAAAGGGTAATAACCGTTTTTGTAGGCACTCCTTTATATAAAGTTCTGTGTTTATTGTGCCAGATGCCACAAATACTTTACTTCTTTTGCCACAACTGCAAATAGCTTGCCACACGAGAAACTTCTTAGGGAATTTTGTTTGTTTTTTTGTGCGAAACTCTTGCCGAACATTGCCCCGTTTATCAGCAACATAAAAATCTTGACCAGGAAGTTGAGAAAAGTCTGCCAGTACGTATGTTTCATCATCCATCGCTCGTTTTTTTGCTTCTAAGTTCTTTATGGCATTGCGATCTGGAAAATTTTGGACTTTGTATGTCTTCAGTCCAGCATAAGCTTTGACTCTATGTGCAAAATTCGTAGAACATTTCACCGTACGAGCTGCTTTTCTTAAAGAAGTGTTAGGCGCTCTTCGAAAGAGTCGCTCGACTTCTTTTGCCTTACCAATATCTGTAGGAACTTTTTTCCTCCCTGATCCAGGTTTTCTTTTAATGCTCAGGTTTTCCTTATACCGTCTAATGGCATTAGAAACCGTTCGAGAGTCAACTTTCAAATTTTTAGCTATTTTTTTAAAAGTCCATGACGGATTTTTTTGAAAAGTTTTAATTATATTTTTACGAACTTTTTTTTTGCAGTCCATTTTGATTGAAATAACTATTGAAAATTAATAATTTCTAAAATAATAGTATCTGACATATCTATAGAAACTAACTTGATCAAAAAATAAATTATTTCTTGCACTATGGATAAATTTTGTCTGAAATAGTAAATGCATATTTTTTTAAGAACACTCTTTATATAATTATACCATTTACCACCATAGGTGGAAAGGGTATTATAAGTTTGTGCTGATGTATGTAACGCATGGAAATATTTGTCTTAGACTCACCTGTTAGTATACCAATAGGTTTAGAATCACTTTCTGAGTCGATTTAGCGATGTCCGTCCGTCTGGCTGGCTGGACCCCCATGTAAATCTTGTAATCAAACTACAGGTCGCAATTCTAAAGAAAATTTGATGAAATTTGGCACAGATCATAATGGGACCATGGCTATTGAAATTCGTCAAAATCAGCCTATTATTTATGGTACCTCCAATAGGTCCCACTTCCCGGAATTGATATATTGGCCACAAATATCAACATTTTTTCATGAAATTTAAATCAAATACTGCTTATGTCAACAAACATCATTGCACCAAATTTCGTTAAAATCGGTCTACATTTGACAATAGCTCCCGTACAAACTTTTCTTATAAAACGCACTAAATGAGACAAAAATCACTAAAAAGCTCGTAAATCTGAAGATAATGGGAATTTTAAGTTTATTTTTTATATACATAATTCTTGTAACAACTGAAATCAATTTGCCCAATTTCGAGATAATCGGTCTACATTTGACCCTAGCTCTCATATAAGTCCAAACGTCGGAACCATCTTATATATAAAAGTTTTGAGAAAATGTCTGTATGATGGCAAAATTTAGCAAATATTTGTCTTTATACAGAATAAATAACACTTTTGACCTTAGTGGTGAAGGGTATCGTATGGTCGGGCTTGACCGACTATAGCACTTTCCTACTTGTTTTTTAATTAAAATAAAAAATTTGAAAAATCTAATTTTGTTATTTTTTCTCCTATAGAAAAATTTTCGTTATTTTCTCTTTAGAAAAATTTTCATTATACAATATTTTTTTGGAAAAATTTTCACTATAAAAATTTTTTTTAGAAAAATTTTCATTATAAAATTTTTTTCTGTAGAAAAATTTTCATTATACAATTTTATCTATAGGAAAATTTTCATTATAAAAAATTTTCTATAGAAACATTTTCATTACAAAATTTTTTCTATAGAATAATTTTCATTATTAAATTTTTTCTATATAAAAATTTTTATTGTAAAATTTTTTCTATAGAAATATTTCATTATTAAATTTTTTCTATAGAAAATTTATCATAGATTTATAGATTTTATAGAAAAATAATTATAGACAATTTTTTCTATTGAAAATTTGTCATTATTAGATTTTTCTATAGCTAAATTTTCATTATACAAAAATTTTCATTATTAAATTTTTTCTATAGAAAAATTTTTATTATGGATTTTTTTCTAACGAAAAATTTTTATTAGATACATTTTCTTTATAAATTTTTATTATAAAATTTCATTATAAAATTTTATTTATAAAATTTTTTCTATAGAAAAAATTTCGTTATAAAATTTTTTCTTTAAAAAAAAATCTCATTATAAATTTTTTTCTATAGAAACATTTTCATTATGAAATTTTTTCTATAGAAAAATTTTCATTATTTTCATTGTGAAATTTTTCCTATAGAAAAATTTTCATTATGAAATTTTTTCTATACAATAATTTTCATAATGAAATTTTTTCTATAGAAAAATTTTCATAATGAAAATTTTTCTATAGAAAAATTTTTATAATGAAATTTTTTCTATAGAAAAATTTTCATTATGAAATTTTTTCTATAGAAAAATTTTCATTATGAAATTTTTTCTATAGAAAAATTTTCATTATAAAATTTTTTCTATAGAAAAATTTTCATTATGAAATTTTTTCTATAGAAAAATTTTCATTATGAGATTTTTTCTATAGAAAAATTTTCATTACGAAATTTTTTATATAGAAAAATTTTCATTACGAAATTTTTTCTATAGAAGAATTTTCATTATGAAATTTTTTCTATAGAAAAATGTTCATTATGAAATTTTTTCTATAGAAAAATTTTCATTATGAAATTTTGTCTATAGAAAAATTTTCATTATGAAATTTTGTCTATAGAAAAATTTTCATTATGAAATTTTTTCTATAGAAAAATTTTCATTATGAAATTTTTTCTATAGAAAAATTTTCATTATGAAATTTTTTCTATAGAAAAATTTTCATTATGAAATTTTTTCTATAGAAAAATTTTCATTATGAAATTTTTTCTATAGAAAAATTTTCATTATGAAATTTTTTCTATAGAAAAATTTTCATTATGAAATTTTTTCTATAGAAAAATTTTCATTATGAAATTTTTTCTATAGAAAAATTTTCATTATGAAATTTTTTCTATAGAATAATTTTCATTATTAAATTTTTTCTATATAAAAATTTTTATTGTAAAATTTTTTCTATAGAAATATTTCATTATAAAATTTTTTCTATAGAAAATTTATCATAGATTTATAGATTTTATAGAAAAATAATTATAGACAATTTTTTCTATTGAAAATTTGTCATTATTAGATTTTTCTATAGCTAAATTTTCATTATACAAAAATTTTCATTATTAAATTTTTTCTATAGAAAAATTTTTATTATGGATTTTTTTCTAACGAAAAATTTTTATTAGATACATTTTCTTTATAAATTTTTATTATAAAATTTCATTATAAAATTTTATTTATAAAATTTTTTCTATAGAAAAAATTTCGTTATAAAATTTTTTCTTTAAAAAAAAATCTCATTATAAATTTTTTTCTATAGAAACATTTTCATTATGAAATTTTTTCTATAGAAAAATTTTCATTATTTTCATTGTGAAATTTTTCCTATAGAAAAATTTTCATTATGAAATTTTTTCTATACAATAATTTTCATAATGAAATTTTTTCTATAGAAAAATTTTCATAATGAAAATTTTTCTATAGAAAAATTTTTATAATGAAATTTTTTCTATAGAAAAATTTTCATTATGAAATTTTTTCTATAGAAAAATTTTCATTATGAAATTTTTTCTATAGAAAAATTTTCATTATAAAATTTTTTCTATAGAAAAATTTTCATTATGAAATTTTTTCTATAGAAAAATTTTCATTATGAGATTTTTTCTATAGAAAAATTTTCATTACGAAATTTTTTATATAGAAAAATTTTCATTACGAAATTTTTTCTATAGAAGAATTTTCATTATGAAATTTTTTCTATAGAAAAATGTTCATTATGAAATTTTTTCTATAGAAAAATTTTCATTATGAAATTTTGTCTATAGAAAAATTTTCATTATGAAATTTTGTCTATAGAAAAATTTTCATTATGAAATTTTTTCTATAGAAAAATTTTCATTATGAAATTTTTTCTATAGAAAAATTTTCATTATGAAATTTTTTCTATAGAAAAATTTTCATTATGAAATTTTTTCTATAGAAAAATTTTCATTATGAAATTTTTTCTATAGAAAAATTTTCATTATGAAATTTTTTCTATAGAAAAATTTTCATTATGAAATTTTTTCTATAGAATAATTTTCATTATTAAATTTTTTCTATATAAAAATTTTTATTGTAAAATTTTTTCTATAGAAATATTTCATTATAAAATTTTTTCTATAGAAAATTTATCATAGATTTATAGATTTTATAGAAAAATAATTATAGACAATTTTTTCTATTGAAAATTTGTCATTATTAGATTTTTCTATAGCTAAATTTTCATTATACAAAAATTTTCATTATTAAATTTTTTCTATAGAAAAATTTTTATTATGGATTTTTTTCTAACGAAAAATTTTTATTAGATACATTTTCTTTATAAATTTTTATTATAAAATTTCATTATAAAATTTTATTTATAAAATTTTTTCTATAGAAAAAATTTCGTTATAAAATTTTTTCTTTAAAAAAAAATCTCATTATAAATTTTTTTCTATAGAAACATTTTCATTATGAAATTTTTTCTATAGAAAAATTTTCATTATTTTCATTGTGAAATTTTTCCTATAGAAAAATTTTCATTATGAAATTTTTTCTATACAATAATTTTCATAATGAAATTTTTTCTATAGAAAAATTTTCATAATGAAAATTTTTCTATAGAAAAATTTTTATAATGAAATTTTTTCTATAGAAAAATTTTCATTATGAAATTTTTTCTATAGAAAAATTTTCATTATGAAATTTTTTCTATAGAAAAATTTTCATTATAAAATTTTTTCTATAGAAAAATTTTCATTATGAAATTTTTTCTATAGAAAAATTTTCATTATGAGATTTTTTCTATAGAAAAATTTTCATTACGAAATTTTTTATATAGAAAAATTTTCATTACGAAATTTTTTCTATAGAAGAATTTTCATTATGAAATTTTTTCTATAGAAAAATGTTCATTATGAAATTTTTTCTATAGAAAAATTTTCATTATGAAATTTTGTCTATAGAAAAATTTTCATTATGAAATTTTGTCTATAGAAAAATTTTCATTATGAAATTTTTTCTATAGAAAAATTTTCATTATGAAATTTTTTCTATAGAAAAATTTTCATTATGAAATTTTTTCTATAGAAAAATTTTCATTATGAAATTTTTTCTATAGAAAAATTTTCATTATGAAATTTTTTCTATAGAAAAATTTTCATTATGAAATTTTTTCTATAGAAAAATTTTCATTATGAAATTTTTTCTATAGAAAAATTTTCATTATGAAATTTTTTCTATAGAAAAATTTTCATTATGAAATTTTTTCTATAGAAAAATTTTCATTATGAAATTTTTTCTATAGAAAAATTTTCATTATGAAATTTTTTCTATAGAAAAATTTTCATTATGAAATTTTTTCTATAGAAAAATTTTCATTATGAAATTTTTTCTATAGAAAAATTTTCATTATGAAATTTTTTCTATAGAAAAATTTTCATTATGAAATTTTTTCTATAGAAAAATTTTCATTATGAAATTTTTTCTATAGAAAAATTTTCATTATGAAATTTTTTCTATAGAAAAATTTTCATTATGAAATTTTTTCTATAGAAAAATTTTCATTATGAATTTTTTTCTATAGAAAAATTTTCATTATGAAATTTTTTCTATAGAAAAATTTTCATTATGAAATTTTTTCTATAGAAAAATTTTCATTATGAAATACCCATTTTTTTTTGTTTCTCGAAGCTCATTCCTAAAGGTCAAAAATTAAACAAATTGGGCAATAATTGAAAGAGGTGAAGACATAGGTTTATCATAAATTCAAAATTCGGAAAGCTTGGGTTCTCCTTAACAGTTCTACAATACAAACTGACGCAACCTGAATTACAGTTAAAAATATTACCACGTCTTTTGTTTACAACAACTGTGTATAGTAGTTTAAAGCTGGCTTAAAGTAAAATTTTAAATTTGATGTAAAAATATTTTTTATCAGATAAAACAAATCTGAAAATATTTTGTTGTTATGTTTCAATTGCTTGCCCAAGTACTTACTTTTCTGCAATTGGTAAGAACTTATTATAATGACATCATCATGTTTATGTTATGACTGAAAGAACTAATGAGTTATAAGTTCGTATTTAATATTTTAGCTTTTTACCTGTTTTTTTTTTTTGTTTTGGAACTCAAATATTTTGCTAAGAATATTTTGAATTATCTTCATCTTAATCTTTCAATAAATTTTTGTTCATTAAAAAAAAATAATTTAAAAGAATCATTTTTTGTTACAAAAATTTATTTGCTTAAATATTCTATTTCTGTTACAAATAAAATCAATAACTAAATGTTAATAAATATTGATATGATTTCTTCGAAAAACAAAAGTCATTGTCTCTGGCTGATTCATCACTACTACTTACCGCTACTTAAACACTTAAACATCATGATTACACTCCAAGATAATATGTATTTGTATATTAGAGGTCCCACAGCCATCGAAACGAAAAAACGCGTGTGGGTTTATTAACTTTATTACTTGCAAATGTTCTTTTATTTGCTTGAATTTGCTTTTCGTTGCCAAGAATGAGTTTTATCTTTTTATTTTTATTTACTTGAAGGATTCTTAATCTATTTCATGCTGAACAAATCTTTTATGTTATTCCCCAAAAGTATTACAAACAATTACTTTCCTTTACATTTTATCTGACAGTTACTTGGCAAGAATTTCTTGGGTTTGATGATTTTAGACGTTATATGTTTAACGGATTGTGACTCCAGAACCGCAGGATCTCTCTGTAGACTTTGAAGGATTAATGTTTTTCTATTAAAGGTAATTTGACTGTGAAATGCATACAAATGAGGTAAAGAAACATTTACTATAGAAAGAAAAGTTTTTGAGAAAAATTATTACTATAGGACAATTATTGATGATTTTTATCAAGTATTGGCCAATTACGTTAAAAAAAGTTTTAAAGATGGTGCCTTAAAAACTATCATACTTATATATAGGGTAGACCACAAAAGCCTCAAATATCTTTTGGTATATAGGGCGTATACTTAATATGTAATTACTCATACGTGTAGTATTTTAATATGACCTATTAGAGTAAAACTGTTTTTTTGAAGATTTTTCTTAAATATAATTTTTAAATAATTTATTTAAATAAAACATTATCCCAAAACACATTTATTTTTATAATAATATAAGTCTCTCCACAGCAATAAATTTAAACTATTTAAAAAAATTAAAATAAAACAAATTATTAATATAAAGTTGTTTTTGTCTAAATTATGAAACCACTAAAGAGTCATAAAATGCTTTAAAACACATAAATACAATGTCATCATCAAAATCGGCAGAAAAATCGATTTACCTCTGTCTGTGTGTCTGTCTGTCTGCCTGTCTGTGTGTCTGTCTGTCTGCCTGTCTGTCTGTCTGTCTGTCTGTCTGTCTGTCTGTCTGTCTGTCTGTCTATCTGTCTGTCTGTCTGTCTGTCTGTCTGTCTGTCTGTCTGTCTGTCTGTCTGTCTGTCTGTCTGTCTGTCTGTCTGTCTGTCTGTCTGTCTGTCTGTCGGTAAAAATATTTTCTATAGAAAATTTTTGATAAAAATATTTTCTATAGAAAATTTTTGATAAAAATATTTTCTATAGAAAATTTTTGATAAAAATATTTTCATATAGAAAATTTTGATAAAAGTATTTTCTATAGAAAATTAATAAAAATATTTTTTATGTAAAATTTTTGATAAAAATATTTTCTATAGAAAATTTTTGATGAAAATGTTTTCTATAGGAAATTTTTGATAAAAGTATTTTATATAGAAAATTTTTGATAAAAATATTTTCTTTAGAAAAATTTTTGTTAAAAAAATTGTTATAAAATTTTTGATAAAAATATTTTCTATAGAAAATTTTTGACGGAAATGTTTTCTATAGAAAATTTTTGATGAAAATGTTTTCTATAGGAAATTTTTGATAAAAATATTTTCTTTAGAAATTTTTGATAAAAGTATTTTCTATAGAAAATTTTTGATAAAAATATCTTGTATAGAAAAGTGCTGATAAAAATGTTTTCTATAGACATTTTTTGATAAAAAAAAATTTTGAAAAAAATTTCTAAATTTTTGATAAAAAATTTCTAAATTTTTGATAAAAAATTTCTAAATTTTTGATAAAAAATTTCTAAATTTTTGATAAAAAAAAATTTGTAAAGAAAAACTTTTGATGAAAAAAATTTGTAAAGAAAAATTTTTGATGAAAAAAATTTCTACAGGAAAATTTTTGATAAAAAAAATTCTATAGACAAATTTTTGAAAAAAAAAATTATAAAAAAAAAACTTTCTATAGAAAAATTTTCGAAAAAAAAAAATTTTGATAAAAAAAACTTTCTATAGAAAAATTTTTGATAAAAAAAAAATTCTATAGAAAAATTTTTGATAAAAAAATCTTAATAAAAAATTTTTGATTCAATGAACAAAAATGTTAGGCATTTTGATAGACTTAGGTTCAAATAGTAAAAGAAAAAGATTATGTTTTGTTTAGGACCGTTTGTCCCTCTATGTCCGTCCCGTACCTCCCATACAAATATACTCTCGAAAACAACTGAAATGACCATATGGTCTGGCTATGCTAGAGATATAGTGATGAAATTTAGTGCATGTTCATTTTTGGTACCAAAAACAAAACCAATTGATGTTTGTTATTATAGGTCCAATATTTTCCTTACCTCCCATACAAATATGCTCTCGGGAACTGAACGGACAATAAGTCTCCAGTTATAAAAGATAGAGTGATCAAATTTGGTGCATGTTCTTTTTTGGTACCTCAGATAAAGCCGGTTGATTTTCGTCAATATAGGTCCTTTATTTCGAGTACTTTCCATAGCACTCACGTCCAGGAATTGATATTTTGGCCACAAATATCAATATATTTTCAAGAAATTTAAAACAAGCACTGCTTTTATAAAGAAAATTTTATTTCCTAAAACAAAATCTTTAGTCAAAACTCATCAAATGAGACAAAAATCTCTTAAATTCTCATAAATCCGAAATGCTTGCAAATCCGAATATACATATAAGTTTTGTAAAAATTGTAATCAAATTGCAGAATTTTTAGACAATCGGTCCTTTTTTAACTCCAGCTCCCATATAAGTTCAAATGATGGAAATAGCTTAAATATATAAGTTTTG
>OW121740.1:141930553-142090553 GCA_933228675.1 Stomorhina lunata | reverse complement strand
TCCTTTGAAAGTAGTAAAATACCTACCATATTTCAATTTCCTCCAATTTACTTACCATTCCTTATTTGTATGTATTTCTGACATTTATCCAATAAAAATCATTTTTTCTTCATTTGTAATTTAAATATTTGCATTTTAGAAATAACAGCAAAAAATTTGTTTATTAAACATTTCATTAAAATTTTTTTCTTTCTTTTCGGTATAATAAATAATTTATTTGAAATTAGACTTTTATCATTGTTTTGCAATAGTTTCACAATATTTATGCAAAAACAAATATTAGTTGTTGTTTTAGTTCATAATGAATTTGAATTTACAATAAATTTCAATTGAATAAATATTTTAAATAAATAACAAACGAATAAATCTTTTCATTTTTTGTTTGTAATTATTTATTTTATCAATATTTTAATGTAGCATTTTAATTTAATTTATTTGTTTATATTTAGTTATATTTATTTATTTATTTATCTATTTACATTTATTAAAAAATATAAATACATTAAAAAGAAATTGAAAAATATGGCAATTATTTTTGAAGTGTAACGACAGATTAAATTTTAGTTTTTTTTTAATCTAATGAAAAATAACAATTTGTTTAATTAAAGTTTAATACATTAGTTATTCTTGAATGATTTTTAGAGATAAGAGTTTTAGTTTTTAATTTTGTATGTACAAACATTTGTTGTATAAAAAAGGAAATTTTATCTTAACAATTTAATTCAGCAAAAATAAATTAAGCTTATGATTAGATACTAATAACACTGTGATAAAACAAAAGATATATAAAGGGAAGGCAAAATTCCTATAATAAAAATAAGAAATTTTTAAAAGTTTCCCTAAAAGAAAACTTTTTTTTATAAATATACTAAACCTTTGAAAACGTTTCAATAAAAATAAGAACTTTTTTAAAAACTTGTTATTAAAATACAAGGTTTTTAAAAAATATCCTATAAAAATAATAAATTTTGGTAAAATTGCCTCTAAAAATAAATTTTTTTTTTCCTAAAAAAAATAGAAACTTTTCAAAAATTTGCGATAAAAATAAGAAATTTTTGAAAAATTTCCTATTAAAATAAAAAATTTTTTGAAAAATTTCAAACAAAACTAAAAAATTTTTTAAAATTTCCTACAAAAAAGAAAATATTTTGAAAAAATTCTTACTGAAATAAGGATTTCTTGAAAAATTTCCTGTAAACATAAGAAACTTTTGAAAAATTCATATAAAAATTAAAAAAATTTCAAAAATTTCTTATTTTTATAGGAAATTTAATTTTATAAAAATAGGAATTTTTCCAAAAATTTTTTAGTTTTGTAGGAAATTTTTCAAAAATTTCTTATTTTATAGGAAATTTTTCATATAGGAAATTTCTTAGTTTTATAGGAAATTTCTTAGTTTTATAGGAAATTTTTCAAAAATTTCTTATTTTTATAGGAAATTTTTCAAAAATTTCTTATTTTTATAGGAAATTTTTCAAAAATTTCTTATTTTTATAGGAAATTTTAAAAAAATTATTATTTTTAAAGGAAATTTTTCAAAAATTTCTTATTTTTATAGGAAATTTTAAAAGATTTCTTATTTTTATAGACAATTTTTCAAAATTTTCTTATTTTTATAAAAAATTTTTAAAAAATTTCTTATTTTTTTAAGAAATTTTTCAAAAATTTCTTATTTTTAAAGAAATATTTGAAAAATTTCTTATTTTTATAATAAATTTTTCAAAAATTTCTTATTTTTTTAGGAAATTTTTCAAAAATTTCTTATTTTTATAGGAAATTTTTCAAAAATTTCTTATTTTTATAGGAAATTTTTCACAAATTTCTTATTTTTATAGGAATTTTTCAAAAATTTCCTATTTTTATAGGAAAATTTTCAAAAATTTCTTATTTTTATAGACAATTTTTCAAAATTTTTAAAAATTTTTTTATTTTTATAGGAAATTTTTCAAAAATTTCTTATTTTTAAAGAAATATTTGAAAAATTTCTTATTTTTATAATAAATTTTTCAAAATTTTTTTATTTTTATAGGAAATTTTTCAAAAATTTCTTATTTTTATTAGAATTTTTCAGAAATTTTTTATTTATATAGGAAATTTTTAAAAAATTTGTTATTTTTATAAAATTTTTTTTAAAAAATTCCTTTTTTTTATTAGATTTTTTTAAAAAATTCTAATAAAAATAAGAAAATTTTGAAAAATTTCCTATAAAAGTAAAAAATATTTGAAAAATTTCCTATAAGAATAAGAAACTTTTGAAAAATTTCATAAAAAAAATGATTTTTTTTTTTTTTTTTTTTCAAAAACATAAACTTTTTGAAAAATTTTCTATAAAATTAAAAAAACTTTTGAAAAAATTGCTAAAAGCCAAAAAAAAATTGAAAAATTTCCTTAAATACAAGAAATTTTTGAAAAATTTCTTATTTTAATAGAAAATTTTTCAAAAATTTCTTATTTTTATATGAAATTTTTCAAAAATATCTTATTTTTATAAGAAATTTTTCAAAAATTTTTCATTTTTATAGGGATTTTTTGAAAAATTTCTTATTTTTATAGGAATTTTTTTAAAAATTTTCTATTTTAATTAAAAAATTTTTTAAATTTTCTTATTTCTAGAGGAAATTTTTCAAAAATTTCTTACTTTTATAGGAAATTTTTCCATTTTTTTTTTATTTTTATAGTAAATATTTAGAAAAATTTCTAGAAAATTTAAAAGTTATATTTTGGTGAAGCACAGTGTTATTAAATTTTAATAAATAAATAGCTATTATAATATTTAAGTTCATTCTATTCATTTAATGTTAGTAAAAGGAAACACTTAATTTTTATATTATCAGCTTAGGTCGTCATAATTCCCTAAATTTTAGTTTAAAATATTTTATTTTAATTTTTTGAAATTAAATTATAACAAATAAATAGTTTCTTATATATTTAGACATTTATTTTAGTTATTAAAAAATCGTTAACGTTTTTATAATGAGGCCAAATATATAAGATAAAACGGAAAATTATTTAAGTATCTGATTTGAAATTTTTTAAGAAATTCTTAATAAAACACTTTTATTGAAAATAACAAATATTTGATTATTATTTAAAATAAATATATCAAAAGAGATTATCTTAAATTTCAATTTGATCAAAACAATTTTAAAATGACTTAAGTTTTTATGTAGTAGCTTCACTTTTTCCTATTCATTTCATTGATTTTGCTTCTGGAGTCGACAAATTAGACCTTGTGGAGGTACTTCTAGTCATTTTTTATTGCACAGTGTTATTGGTGTTTGTTCTATTTGTCATATGCGGCTTATGACTTCTTTGCTCCTTAAACTCTTATAAATTCTTATAAAACGAAAAAAATTGTAGAAACTATTTTTTGAGTTCCCTGGACTTTAAATAAATTTCTTAGAAAGCATGTAAAAAAATAAACTTTTAGGATTTCATAACATAAGTCTACACAGACTTTCTTTACATTTTTTATAGACCCTTTATTAAAACTAATACTTTCTTTCTTATATTGTACAGTGGATTAGTTATAAAAGTTATACAAAAAAAAGTACTAAACTCTAAAATATTTTCAAACTTCATATAGATTTTTAAAAATCCTTACAATAAAATTTGTTAAATTTATGCTATTTATTAACTTTACAATTTTTAACTAAACTAGATTTTCTTTTATAAAATATTCCGTAAAAATCTCTTCTTACTTTAAGCGTATTGCCCTACCCCTTTTCAGTTTACCACCTGAACTACTAAATACTTGCAAACTAATCTCTTCTTTACTATGACTATTACTCCTATTTCTACTACAACTACTAACATTACAATTACCCCGGCTCCTTGCCTCCCTTGGGGGCTACAATTGCGTTCGCTTGCCGTTCGCATTGCTGCCAATATCCATCACCAGCGGATGACAGATTTCATAAACAGGAACTTTCAAACTTGCCGCTCGGACCCCCAAACTATTCGAAGAATTGGAATTTGTGGGTCCAAACGAACGTCATCTATCGTTCGAACTCATTTCCGAATGATGTAATTCGGATTCATCACCAAACGAATGGGCAGCACCACTGGGTGTTATGCTTGGCGTACGAGCTCTGATGCGTATGGCTGACATATCGGAGCCACGACGTGATGTTTTCAAATTAATGCTCTTACCCGAACAGAAGCACTTGCAAATGATGCGTTTAAAGGCAAAACGAAAATCTTTGGAGAATAAAGCATAAATCATAGGATTGACAGCCGAATTGCAATAGCCCAACCAAAAGAGTATTGAAAATAATAAATCATCTATGCAGTCCTTACAAAAAGGTCTTATGATGTAAATCGTAAAGAAAGGCAACCAGCAGAGAATGAATAGACCCACTATAATGGCCAATGTTTTGGCTGCTTTTGTCTCCATACGAAATCTTTTCACTTGAGCCTTAATATTCCTTTTGCCCATTTTCTTATTTGTTGGCCTATTCTGTTGATGCTCGCTGGTATTGGAAGTTCTTCTCAACATATCGGGCATATTTTTACCCACTTGTAAATAGCAATTGCTATCATGCTGATGCCGGTACAGTTGGGTCTCATTGCAATCCCTGCCATTCTGTGAGCCATAGTGTACCGAAAACATTACACTACCACTACTGGCGGAAGAGCCCCGATGTTCACGTCCTCCTCTCTCATGATGCAAACTTTCATGGGTGTGTGTTAGTTCAGTGATATTGTCATTGGAAGGATAGGAAACGGAAATTTTGATTTTATCATGATTACCGTGAAGTCTTCGTGTCGAATATTTGCTAAGTCTCTCTGGTGATGGTGTTCCCAAGGTAGTGGTAGTGCTTTGTGTGCTGCCGTTGCTGTGTGTGGAGTCATGTTGATTGGAACCTCTTCCTCGGTGAATTCTGAGAGTAAGGCGCTGTTCGTCGAAGCGTGAACCAATGCCTTTGGAGCCTGAAATAAAATATTTTGAAAAAAAACTGTTTAGTAAATTTCGGACTTTATGGATTTTTTTTTAAATATGGGCAAAAATAGTCAGTTATTAGAAGTAAAGCAAGAAATGTTTCCGATAACTTTATAAAAACTCGAAAATCGAAATATTTCTATAGAATAGAAAGTAATATATAAATTCTCTACGGAAATTAAAAGTTATGGATTAATTTTCTATAGAAATAGTAAGTTATCGATAACATTTCCATAGAAATACAAAGTTGTCGATAACTTTTCTACAGAAATAGAAAATTATTAATAACTTTTTTATAGAAATATAAAGTTATCGATAACTTTTCTTTAGAAATATAAAGTTATCGATAACTTTTCTTTAGAAATAAAAAGTTATCGATAACTTTTCTATAGAAAAAAAAATATCGATGGCTTTTTTTTAAATAGTAAGATGTCGATAACTTTTCAATAGAAATATAAAGTTATCGATAACTTTTCAATAGAAATAGAAAGTTATCAATAACTTTTCTACAGAAATAGAAAGTTATCTATAACTTTTCTATAGAAATAGAAAGTTACCGATAACTTCTCTATAGAAATATAATGTAATCGATAACTTTTGTACAGAAATTAAAAGATATTGATAACTTTTCTATAGAAATAGAAAGTTATCGATAAATTTTCAATAGAAATAGAAAGTTATCGCTAGTTTTCTATAGAAATAGAAATACTCGATAGCTTTTCTATAGAAATAGAAAGTCATCGATAACTTTTCTATATAAATAGAGAGTTTTCGATAACTTTTGCATAGAAATCGAAAGTTATCGATACTTTTGTATAGAAATATAAAGTAATCGATAACATTTCTATAGAAATAGAAAGTTATCGATAACTTTTCTTTAGAAAAATAAAGTTATAGATAACTTTCCTACAGAAATAGAAAAGTAACGATAACTTTTCTATATAAATTGAGAGTCATCGATAACTTTTCCATAGAAATAGAAAGTTATCGATACTTTTCTATAGAAATAGTAAGTTATCGAAAAATTTTCTATAGAAATAGAAAGTTATCGATAACTTTTCTGTAGAAATAAAAAGTTATCGATAACTTTTCTATAGAAACAGAAAGTTATCGAAAACTTTTCTATAGAAATATAATGTTATCGAGAACTTTTCTATGGAAATAGAAAGTTATTGATAACTTTTCTTAATAAATAGAAAGTTATAGGTAACTTCCCTATTAAAATATAAATTTATCTATATCTTTTCTATAGAATTAGAAAGTAAACGAAAACTTTTCGATAGATATATAAAGTTATCGATAACTTTGCTATTAAAATAGAAAGCTGTCGTTTACTTCTCTATAGAAGAAGATGTTGTAGATAAATTTTCAATATAAACAGAAAGTTATCGATAACTTTTCTTTAGAAATATAAAGTAATCGATAACTTTTCTATAGAAATATAAAGTTATCGATAACTTTTCTTTAGAAATATAAAGTTATCGATAACTTTTCTATAGAAATATAAAGTTATCGATGACTTTTCTATAGAAATAGAAAGTTCTCAATAACTTTTCTATAGCAAAAGAAAGCTATCGATAAATTTTCTTAAGAAACAGAAAGTTATAGATAACTTTTCTATAGAAATAAAAAGTTATCGATAACTTTTCTATAGAATCATAAAGTTATCGATATTTTTTTTATAAAAATAGAAAGTTATCGATAACCTTTCCACAAAAATATAAAGTTATCGATAACTTTTCTATATAAATAGAAAGTTATCAATAACTTTTCTACAGAAAAAGAAAGAAAGATAACTTTTCTATAGAAATAAAAAGTTATCGATAACTTTTCTATAGAATCATATAGTTATCGATATTTTTTTATAGAAATAGAAAGTTATCGATAACTTTTCTATAGAAATAGAAAGCTATCGATAACTTTTCTGTATAAATAGAAAGTTATCTATAATTTTTCTATGGAAATATAAACTTATCGATAACTTTTCTATAGAAATATGAAGTTATTGATAAATTTTCTATAAAAATAGAAAGTTATCGATAACTTTTCTAAAGAAATATATAGCTGCAGATTACTTTTCTATTATAATTTAAATTTATTATTAACTTTTCTATAGTAATATAATGTTATCGATAACTTTTCTAAACAAGTATGAAGTAACTGAAAACTTTTCTATGGAAATTTATTTTTTTTTTTGGACTCTTCAATCTAAATTTGTATACATTGATTTACTGCGTAAAAATAGCTTCTGTGGTGCTTTTTGGACTTTTGCTTATCCCCCTACATTTTCAAATATTTACGCACCTTCATTCCAAACATTTTGGCACCTTGCAGAAACCAAATATTGAACAATAATCAATAATTTTTAAAAATAAATATAAATATTTCTCTGTTTACAAAATCCAGTAAAACCAAATAAAATATTTCCTGATTATATGTAAATATTTGTTTATTATTTACTCGACCTAAATATTTTAATCGCAGTTGAATTCGCAAATAGTTTTGGTTTAGCTAAAATAGTCACACTGACTATGGCTGGAGGTAGTTTCGTGTTTGTCAGTATGTCCTGTAGCCCTCAGGCGAGTAATTTATTTTTGATGCTTCCTAAACTATCATTTAACTACCGAAATGATTTTTAATGGAGTTATGGTTAGAGCATTTCTATCATCAAAAATTCCCTACCAAAAATTGGTCAACATATATTATTTAAGCCACAAACAGAACAAAATTGTTTAAATAATAATTTTAATTACAAATTTTGCAATTTTCATGTACATTCGGCAAATATTACTTAAATCGCCTGCAACTATTACAAACTATAGCATAAAACAGAAATAGTTTTATAAATGTTACAAGAACCCAGAGATAATCCATTTTCCCCATAAAGCAAATGTAATGTATTGTACACATACTCGTACATACGAGTATGCCAGAACACACAAACCACTAATGCTTTTGTGAAGTTTTCAAAAGCTTCGGGGACCATCTGCGGGTTATGTATTTGTATCAGAGTTTAATACGTGTATTCAGCAGACGAATATGTTTGGATATTTTGCTTGTCTTTGTTGTCAGATATACGAGTAAGTGTATTTATTTAAGACTTTGTTCAAATAAATCTACAAAATAAATAAAACTACAAACAAAAGAATAAGGGAAAATAGAAAATCCAAGAGAAAATAACTATAAATTGAACTGTAGTAGTTAGAGATAACGACAAACTTGTAGATATAAAGTCTATCAAGTATTTTTGTTAAATAAAAGTGAAAATATTTAATAAGACCCCAAAGACATAATCGAAAACATATTTATTTGTATTTATAAATAAAAGTAGATTTATTAAAAAGTTAGCAAACACAAAATGTTAACGTTAACCTTGGGATTGTTTAGAAATATTGTCAGTAATCTTAAAGTTTTGAAAGAATTTAAAGAATTACATTTTTAAGAAAACAAATACATATAGAATAATGATTGTTTTTAAATTATATAAAGAGCTTTAAGCTACTTTAAGCAGCGAGTTAGGAAAAACTTTAAGTTTTTATTAATTGCTTGGTGTAAATGCTGTCAGTTAGTTGGTTAGTACTACTAAGTATTACATTTTATATTCAGACTGGGTTCGATCCCCGGTCACGGCAATATCAAATTCTGTATTTATTAAATTTTAGGATTACCGCCAATCCTACAGCAAAAATGCGTTTTCGATTTAAAATAAATAAAATTGGTTTTAGAACAAAAAAGCTTAAAACTTCACTGTTCCAAAAATAAATATGACGTGCAATTACAGTGTTGAATAATATAAAGCTTTATCCCCTTTCCTTTGAGGTTAAACCTAAATAAGTTGTCTAAGAGGTACTTCTCTTAAAAAATAAAATATGGTTGTACATTGAGGGTTCTAGCTTTAATTGTGCAAAACTCCTTTAAGTAAGAATTAAATAAAATCGGTTGAAAACTTTTATCTACAGTTGAAATGCTCAGTTTCAAAAAATCTTTCTGACCTATGTTAATAACAAAAAATGTTGTAAAATGTTCAAAAATTCGTTATGATGGTTTATCAGTCCATAAATATTACACCATCGACTCAGAATCGCCAGGAGAGTCGATTTAGCTATGTCCGTCTGTTGAAATCAAGTTTGTGGAGCCCCTGGAGGGTGTAGCGAGATAAATTGTATATCATATCCATAAACACCGGAGATATCTGCAAAATACTAAAATTGACGAATTTTAAAAATTTTTTTTTAAAATTCATATATTTTAAAAAAAAAAATTTTTAAATTCTCATCGAATTTTGGATTTTGGCGATATCTCTGGTGTTTATGGACCGATTTTGATGAAATTTAATAGCGTGTTGCGTAGGTCAATTTCCTAGAATCTGATATACAATTTATCTCGCTACACCCTCCAGGAGCTCCACAAACTTGATTTCAACAGACAGACAGACAGACAGACAGACGGACAGACTGACAGACGGATATGGCTAAATCGACTCTCCTGGCGATTCTGACTCGATCGGTATAATTTTTATGGGGTCTAAGACAAATAATGAAAAAAATACAAACTGAATGACAAACTTTCACCTATTGGTGAAGGGTATAAAAATGTTGTAAAATGTTCAAAAATTCGTTATGATGGTTTATCAGTCCATATATATTACACCTAGACTAGCTGACATTGCAAACGTTGTTTTGCCATGTCAAAGTGTTCTATGGTACGCACATCTATCATAGTTTGAAATTTCATCAAAGTCGATATGTTATTTAGGAGAGTCATAAATTATCCCTTGATCTTGGCCGATTTTTAGACGTATCGAACATGCACACAAAATTTCATGAAAATTGGTCTAGCTATTTCGGAGGAGTTTTGCAACAAACACTGCGACAACAGAATTTTGTTAGATAAGTCTTCAAAATCAATTGTCAAATAACTAACAAACAATCGTTAATCAATCATTAGACAATCACCAAACAATTCTTAAAGACCTGTAAAACATTCACATTAAACAATCAACTAACAATCATTAAATAATCATCCAAGAATTGTTAACACTCATCAAACAATCTTAAGTCAATCATTAATAAATAATCACACTATCATTAAACAGTCGCCAACAATATTTAAACAGTCAAAAATCATCAAACAATCGTCAACAATTGTCAACAGTTGTCAAATAACCATCAAACAGTCATCAAAAAATCCTGAAAAGACTTCATACTATCTTTGAGCAATCATTGAACAATCATCAATCAATCATCAAAAAATCTTTTAGCAGTCATCAAACAATTTCCAGACAGTCGTCAAACAATTTTCAAACCACAGTCAAACAATCGTTAAATAACCATAAAAAATCGTCAAAAATCTTTAAACAATCATCAAACCATTGGCAAACAATAGTTAGTCAATCGTAAAACCATTACCAAACAATCGTCAAACATAACCGTATTCCGATTTTTTATGAATCAAAAAAAGTGGGCGTAAGAGTAGTCATGGTAATTTTTTCTTTAAGTTAAAACTTAAATTAAATAACTACGGACATTTAAGAAAAATACCTATATCAGTGCAGCCGATTTCCGATTTAAGATAAATTGAAAAAAGTGGGCGTGATAGTGGGTGTGGTCAATTATTCAAAAACCTATCTTGGACTAAAAAACATTGATACAATGCAATTATAAAGAAAACCCATTTTTCGATCCCGAGGACCTCCTTGGCCCATTTTTAAAAAATATAAAAAGTGCAAAACTATTCCATACGAAGGAAGCATCCACATTAAACATTTTAATTAATTCGTTTTAGACGTTTTGAACTTATGCGAAGGTGTTTCATCCATATTCGTCATGACCACTTGCGATTGCAAAAAAAAATTTCTTGCCAAGTCTACCCACTGGATATCCTTAAACATATTGTCAAAATTTCAAGAAATTCGGTTTCCTGATATAAATAACATACAGACAAACAGACGCGAACAATTTTGTATATATATATATATACATATTAGGGTGCACCTTATATTACGAATATGTGAAATCATACCGTACCTCCCCCTAGAAATGTCCTACATAACATAAAAACATGCTGTGCAAAAATCCATAAGACAACACGTGCCGTACCGGCCCACAAAGTATTAAACTTTTTTGTGTGGAAAAAAATTTGAGTATTTTCGATTCTGTCTTAATTTAACCACTAAGAATCAAAATGTTTAAAAAATTAAGTGAAATATAAAAGAAAACTAAAGTAGCTTTATTTTAAGTTATCAAAATTAAGAATCCATAAAGTAGTTTCGGAGTTATGGCATTTTTTCCATGAAAATTAGTGTCTTTGACGACACGCCTAAAGATATGCAGCCAAAAAATTTACTTAAGGATAAAAAAAAATTTCATAGTATCACATAATTTATAATTCTATGACTTGTAAGTAAATACTAAAAAGTTTAGATTTTTATATTTAAAAATATAAACGAAACTATTTAGTTTTGTTCATATTAGAAAAATATACTCTTTTCTTAGGCCGGTTTCGAAAATATTTTTTTTTATTTTTTTGATTTGTTCAACAAATATTACAACTAATAAATTTTCTTTCCAGTATCATAGAACAAACAAATGTGGGAATAAAATGCAAAAAAAGAAAGGTCGATTTCTTCAACGGTTTCGCCGTACCTGCAAAAATGTGATTTTTTTAATAAATTGAGTATTTGCTTGTTAAATAGTAACAATGTTCAACATTAACAAAAATAATAGTGAATATTTTTCTTCAGACTTATAGAATGTACACGGCATTGTTTTTTTTTAATACTGGAAATATTTATCTCTTTCCTCCCCGGGATCACGTGTCAGAATTTGGAGCTTTTTTTTATTTTCTATTTTCTATAAGAAAATTAAGAAATATTAAAAATTTATTACCAAACATTGTTCAAAATGTAAAAATATGTTTTTTATTATCATTAAGTCTATTTATTAAAAAATATTTATTAACGCTAAACAGACATGGGGACCAAAATCACCTTAAAAAGAGAATATGATATGACTAAACGAAATAAAACTAAAAGATCATATGGGTCATTTTAGTCCCCATTTCATACCTACTTTAGCTCTATTTACTTGTTTCTATTTGCTTTATTTCGGTGTTTTATTTTCCAGTACTTTAACCTTTTAAACTTCCTGTTTACAAAAATTTATACGACTTCTTCCTGTCTCTTTTTTCTATTTTCCAAAATACACGTGCAACTCGAAATAAGTAGTTCAATCCCACAGCTCCCATTTAATTCATACCCTCATACAAACACATCAATATATTCCCATACAGAATATCATATGTTCTTTCAAATATCTTTAAATCTATCCAATCATAAGATATTATTAGTTATCGATAAAAATTGCTTTTGCATTTAAACCAAATGATCCTTATGTCGGCAATGTATTTGCTACTATCACAAACATCCATCTAACCACACACAGAAAACAGTTATTTTTATACCATAGATATACATGTGTGTGTATGTGTGTGTATCTGCTTATATCTATATTTCAATCTAATCATATATAGGCCCTTGAGTATTTGACTTAGAAATGAATTTGTTTGCTTTTGATGGTGTTGGTGGTATTGGCTTTTGAGTTCGTTGCTGTTTCTGCTGTAGTTTTGTTGTTTAATGTTTGTCTTGAAACGAGAGATTCCTTTTTAGGAAAATTATTATTTTCATTTTCAGTTTATTAATAATCATCAGAGCAATAAGTTTCCGTTTCTTAACAGAGTCTGGCCTTTAGTTTTATGTTTGTCTGTCTGTTTGCTTTGAATGTGTGTGGGTAGTTATTGGTTTGTTGCTTGGTTTGTGTTAAGCTTAAGTTATTGGTACGTTTTTGGTCTAACAGTGTAACCCAAAATTTAAGGAACAGCATTTAGTTTATAATAAAAGGTCAATTTATTATATGTAGTATTGCCAATTTTCAGTTTTACTGCTTATTTAATAGATTTTGTAGTAATTATTGTCTTTATTGGTTATCAGTTAATTTTCTCTGGTTTAAGACTTAATAAACTTTTAAACATTATCGACATAATAGGCTTTTCCTTTTAAGCATTCTGTGCTTTGATTTCAATATATTGTTTTATGGAGAAAATGTTTTTGGTTCCTAGTGAAATTTATGTAGTTGACATTATCACTGTCAGTTCAATTTTCAATGCGATTAAGATAAAAATTGTCAGAAATGAAATTGTAATTATAGCAGAGTATATTTATAGCCAATTTAATGGCTGTATTAACACTTTGTTATGGAAAAATAAAGATAAGAAATTGGAAATGTATTTTCTTGTAAATCTATGATAAAATCTACTTATAAAATGGTCATTTAAATTCAAAATATTAACATCATGTTTAAACTAAGGATATTTACCAACTCTCATCTTTTTGGTTTTTTTGTAGAAACTTATGAAAAACGTAATCAATTTCATTATATTATTCCATAACCTATTATTACTTTAAAGTCTTTTAATTATAATAAAATAAGTTTTGTTTATGTTATTCTAATTAATAGTGGGCCTCTAATGATGGGGGGTAAATAATTGTTGACTCCATTTAATTAAATTAATAAAATAAACATTAATTAATAAAATGTTCAATTGAAAATAATACAATTCGGGCCAAAGGCTAATGAATCTAGTTAAGTTATTAATCAAATAGATATTAAGAACAAAAGCAATATCAAATAACAAACTGTGAAACGACCCACATACTAAGTACATCCTACAAGTAGTAAATTTTTCCTATTAATGGTCCATTATAAATAGCAAATTTTTGAAAAATTTCCTATAAATTGAAAATTTTTGTAAAATATCCTATAAAAACAGAAAATTTTTGAAAAATTCTATTAAAATATAATTTTTTTTCAAAATTTCCTTTAAAAATGGAAAATTTTTTAAAAATCTTCCTTTAAGAAACGAAAATTCTTGAAAAATTTCCTAAAAAAAAGAAAATTTTTGAAAAATTTCCTAAAAAATAAAAAATTTTTGAAAAATTTCCTATATAAACAGAAAATTTTTGAAAATTTTCCTATAAAAATAGACAATTTTTCAAAATTCTCTATAAAAATAGAAAATATTTGAAAATTTCCTATAAAAATAGAAAATTTTTGAAAAATTTTCTATGAAAATAAAAAATTTTTAAAAAATTCCTCTAAAAATTTAAAATTTTTGAAAAATTTCCCATAAAAATAGAAAAATTTTGATAAATTCATATAAAAATAGAAAATTTTTGAAAAATTTCCTATAAAAATAGAAAAATTTCCTATAAAAATAGGAAAATTTTGAAAAAATTTATATAAAAATAGAACATTTTTAAAAAATTTCCTATAAAAATATAAAATTTTTAAAAAATTTCCTATAAAAATAGAAAAATTTTAAAAAATTTCCTAAAATTAGTAAATTTTTGAAAAATTTCCCATAAAAATAGAAAAATTTTGATAAATTCATATAAAAATAGAAAATTTTTGAAAAACTTTCCTATAAAAATCGAAAATTTTTGAAAAATTTCCTACAAAAATAGAAAAATTTTGAAAAATTTCCTATACAAATAGAAAATTTTTGAAAAATTTCCTAAAATTAGTAAATTTTTGAAAAATTTCCTATAAAAATAGAAAATTCGTGAAAAATTTCCTATAAAAATAGTAAATTTTTAAAAATTTCCTATAAAATTAGAAAATTTTTGAAAAATTTCTTATAAAAATAGAAAATTTTTGAAAAATTTCCTATAAAAATAGAAAATTTTTGGAAAAATTTCCTATAAAAATAGAAAATTTTTTAAAAATTTCCTATAAAAATAGAAAATTTTTGAAAAATTTCCTATAAAAATAGAAAATTTTTGAAAAATTTCCTATAAAAATAGAAAATTTTTGAAAAATTTTCTATAAGAAAAAGAAAATTTTTGAAAAATTTCCTATAAATAGTCAATTTTCGAAAAATATTCTATTAACAGTGAATTTTCGTAAAATTTCCTACTAAAAGTCAATTTTCGAAAACTTTCCTAAAAATAGACCATTTTTTGAAAATTTCCTATGAATAGTAAATTTTTGAAAAATTTCCTATAATATGTCAATTTTTGAAAAATTTCCCAAATAGCAAATTTTTGAAAAATTCCCTATAAACAAATAATTCTATAAAAAATTTCCCAAAAGTAGTAAATTTTCGAAGAATATTCTACAAATAGTAAATTTTGGAAAAATTTCCTATAAATTGTCAATTTTCGAAAAATTTCCTATAAATTGTCAATTTTCGAAAAATTTCTTATAAATAGTCAATTTTCGAAAAATTTCCTTTAAATAGTAAATTTTCGAAAAATTTTCTTTAAATAGTCAATTTTCGAAAAATTTCCTATAAATAGTAAATTTTCGAAAAATTTCCTGTAAATAGTCAATTTTCGAAAAACTTCCTATAGTCAATTTTCGAAAAATTTCCTATAGCCAATCTTCGAAAAATTTCCTATAGTCAATTTTCGAAAAATTTCCTATAAACAGTCAATTTTCGAAAAATTTCCTATAAACAGTCAATTTTCGAAAAATTTCCTATAAACAGTCAATTTTCGAAAAATTTTCTATAAATAGTCAATTTGCGAAAAATTTCCTATAGTCAATTTTCGAAAAATTTCCTATAGTCAATCTTCGAAAAATTTCCTATAGTCAATTTTCGAAAAATTTCCTATAAACAGTCAATTTTCGAAAAATTTCCTATAAATAGTCAATTTTTAAAAAGTTTCCTATAAATAGTCAATTTTCGAAAAATTTCCTATAAATATTCAATTTTCAAAAAATTTCCTATAAATATGCAATTTTCGAAAAATTTCCTATAAATAGTCAATTTTTAAAAAATTTCCTGTAAATAGTAAATTTTTGAAAAATTTCCTATAGTCAATTTTCGAAAAATTTCCTATAGCCAATCTTCGAAAAATTTCCTATAGTCAATTTTCGAAAAATTTCCTATAAACAGTCAATTTTCGAAAAATTTCCTATAAACAGTCAATTTTCGAAAAATTTCCTATAAACAGTCAATTTTCGAAAAATTTCCTATAAATAGTCAATTTTCGAAAAATTTCCTTTAGTCAATCTTCGAAAAATTTCCTTTAGTCAATCTTCGAAAAATTTCCTATAGTCAATTTTCGAAAAATTTCCTATAAAAAGTCAATTTTCGAAAAATTTCCTAGAAATAGTCAACTTTCGAAAAATTTCCTATAAACAGTCAATTTTCGAAAAATTTTCTATAAATAGCCAATTTTCGAAAAATTACCTATAAATAGTCAATTTTCGAAAAATTTCCTATAAATAGTCAATTTTTAAAAAGTTTCCTATAAATAGTCAATTTTCGAAAAATTTCCTATAAATATTCAATTTTCAAAAAATTTCCTATAAATATGCAATTTTCGAAAAATTTCCTATAATAAGTCAATTTTTAAAAAAATTTCCTATAAATAGTAAATTTTTAAAAAATTTCCTGTAAATAGTAAATTTTTGAAAAATTTCCCATAAATAGTCAATCTTCGAAAAATTTCCTATAAATAGTCAATTTTCGAAAAATTTCCTATAAATAGTCAATTTTCGAAAAATTTCCTATAAATAGTCAATTTTCGAAAAATTTCCTATAAATAGTTAGTTTTTAAAAGATTTTCTACAAATAGTAAATTTTTGAAAAATTTCCTATAAAAAGTCAATTTTCGAAAAATTCTTTATAAATAGTCAATTTTCGAAAAATTTCCTATAAATAGTCAATTTTCGAAAAATTTCCTATAAATAGTCAATTTTCGAAAAATTTCCTATAAATAGTTAGTTTTTAAAAAATTTTCTACAAATAGTCAATTTTTGAAAAATTTCCTATAAAA
Source organism: Stomorhina lunata (assembly GCA_933228675.1). Lineage (NCBI taxonomy): Eukaryota > Metazoa > Arthropoda > Insecta > Diptera > Rhiniidae > Stomorhina > Stomorhina lunata. The sequence continues at coordinate 142,073,769 of OW121740.1, read as the reverse complement.
AGTCAATTTTCGAAAAATTCTTTATAAATAGTCAATTTTCGAAAAATTTCCTATAAATAGTCAATTTTCGAAAAATTTCCTAAAGATAGACAATTTTCGAAAAGTATCCTAAAAATGTTAAATTTCTGAAATATTTCCAATAAATTGTCAATTTTCGATACAAAAAATCTATAAACAGTTAATTTTCGCATGAACAGTAATTTTTCAACAAATTCACCATCAAAATTTTTGGTCGATTAAGCTATATTTGAGTTAGACATTGGGATGACAATCACTAATGGAGACGCAGTTCAATATTATCCGATACATTCGTTTTAAAGCCATCTTTCACAAGATAAACATTAACCAAAAACGAAAACCTTTTCATCCTTTATTGCACACTAATACGTGATAAAATATTTCGCTTGAAAGAAATATTACTCATACGTACCATCACGTCTTTGAAAGATTCATAATTTTGGGCATGTGTTTCCTATTCCTTTATTATTATTTTTTTTTTTTTTGTGACTGATATTTATCACATTGATTTAAGTTAGGGGAATACTTAAGTACCTGAGTGCTAAAATACCCGTAAGGATATGTAGCTCTTCTTACTTATTCATAACATTAAAATTGTAAAGGTGAACAAAAAAAATAATAGCAGAAACGAACCCTTGAAGATCTTATAAATGTGTATAAAATATGATATAATAAATATTATTTTGTTATTTTTTTCGGCAGCACTTAAGTTGCTCATACAAACCCTCGAAGTGATATCTATCAAACAAAAGTTTAGATTTAAGTAAAATGTCTTTTAAAAATATTTAATATTTTATTTATATTCTTTTTCAATATTTTTCTTGATTATAAATATTTGATACATTTTAATTGTTTCATATTAAAGTTTGTTTTTACATTGCCTTAAGCCTAAATAAACGCTAGTCATGACATTCAAATGGGTTTTTTTAGTTAAAAATGCTATGATTGTTTTTAGGTTGAATTCTTCTTAAATTATTATAAAACTTAATAAATAACATTAATAGAAGTATAATATTTAGTTTAAAAAGTTTGGTAAGTATTTTCTTGTTGTTATAAAATAATTTTACATAATAAATTATTGCCTTTAGTTAACAATTTCGTTATTTATTTGTTTGAAAATTGAATGCATAAATTACACATAATTTTAGGCTGAACTTAATTATGCTGAACTCAATTAAAACAAAACAAATTTAGAACATAGCATACTTTAGGGGGCTGGTATGAAGACAAATGGGAATATATGAAAAAAATTTTAAAAGTTTTCTGATAACTTGTAAATTTCCAAAAAATTCCTTAAAAAAAATTTTGGGAAATTTCATAAAAACAGAAAATTTAGAATTAAATTTCTGAAAAACTTCCTAACTTACAAATTTTCGAAAAAATTTCCTACAAAAATTTCGTACAAATTCCTATAAATATTAAATTTTTGAAAAATTTCCTGTAAATAGTCAATTTTCGAAAAATGTCCTATAAATAGTCAATCATCGAAAAATTTTCTGTAAATACTATTTACAGAAAATTTTTCGAAGATTGACTATTTATAGAAAATTTTTCGATAATTGACTATTTATATATATTTATTAATAGTCAAATTTCCGATAAATAGTCAATTTTCGAAAAATTTCCTATAAATAGTCAATTTTCGAAAAATTTCCTATAAATAGTCAATTTTCGAAAAATTTCCTATAAATAGTCAATTTTCGAAAAATTTCCTATAAATAGTCAATTTTCGAAAAATTTCCTATAAATAGTCAATTTTCGAAAAATTTCCTATAAATAGTCAATTTTCGAAAAATTTCCTATAAAAAGTAAATTTTTGAAAAATTTCCTATAATAGTTAACTTTCGAAAAATTTCCTTTAAATAGTCAATTCTCAAAAATTTCCTACAAATAGTCAATTTTCGAAAATTTTCCTATAAATAGTCAATTTTAGAAAAATTTCCTATAAATAGTCAATTTTCGAAAAATTTCCTATAGATAGTCAATTTTCGAAAAATTTCCTGTAAATAGTCATGTGGTAGGCCATTTAAATTCAATTATTTCATGAATTGCTTTAGGAAAAATATACTATCTTTCGATTGAACTAAAAAAAAATAAACTATATAAACTTTAGGAAAAGTTATTTGAGTTTCTTAATGTAGCAAAATTAATCAGCCACCCTGTATATATAATATAATATTTTTCTTATGAAGAGTTAATATTTTTATTACTTAAATTAAATTTCTTACATTTCATAGATTTAGTATTTTTACATAATAAAATTACATGAGATTTATTGTACAATTCCTTAAAAAATTGATGACTTAGTTTGATACAGTTCTTAAATCCTCTAATGCTTTTCATTTAAAAACAATATAATTTTGATCGAATAAAAAAGTTGTATAGTCACAACATCGAAAAAATAGCTTTACACCACCAAAGTTGGGAAAATTATATTGAGTTTGTGTGTATATTGGTAACACCCACAAATATAAGACTCAGACCATCCACCGATAACTCAGAATAAGTTGCTGAGTCGGTTAAACGAAAACTGTTAATTTGCTTCGGCATGGACACATCGCTATTAAAATTTTCAATTTTAATTTGATAACAAAACGTAAGTTTTCTTTGAATTCTTATTCAATTTAAATATTTAGTTAATAACTAAAAATTTTCTATAAATATTATTGTGTAACAAAAATTTATTTTGTCTCGAATTTAGGGCAGAAAGTAGGTATAATCCACAAAATTCGATTTCAAGCTAAATAGACAATTTTTAGTAAATACTATGTAGCATACTTTTAGGATTTTTCAAAATATTTGTAATGAAATTGTATTATAAACTTCAGCTCTTTTAAACGTGTCGCTTAAATGAAATCCTTTCACTATCAGAACGTTTTTAACAATTTGAATGTGAAATGTGACTTTATTCCATATATTTCAAAATTGTAGGACTAGATTGAGCAACTGAAAGCTAAATTTGAGCCTCTTTGGTGTCTTTTAATAGCCTTGAAATTTCTTCCAAGTCTTGAGAAAAATTCTGAGTCAATGATAAAAATATTTTCACTTTTAAAACTTTTGATATGATTATTATTATTTTTAAAGTATATAGAAGGAATTATATTGCATACCGTTGAATTAAAATTAATTCAATTGTCATCCTTTCACCTTGAAAACCAAAATATTCCACAATTTTATTTGAAAATGTTTTTTAAATAAAGAAACTTGTCATAAAAATTTATTTTACATTAGATAAATGTTTAACTTAACAGTCACGTAAGTTTAAATTTATGATACCTTTTAACACCAAATATGCAAATTACTATTACTTTTACAAAATATGTTTTCGAAACATGTTCAGGATATAAAATCTAACCACAATATCATTCATTGGCATGAATGGAAAAAAAACTAATAAAATAGGATTTTTAGGTTAAGGAGCTTTTAAAGTTGTATTTTATTTCAAATGCCCTAAACTACATATAGGGGTGAAAATTTATCAGAATCAATTAGTTTATCATTTTGTGATAAAAATTTGATTTCAAAGGTGGCATTCATTTTTCTACGTTAGCTCAAATAAGAAAGATATTAAAATTTTTTATTTGGGAAAGCCTACCCTATTATTATAATTGAAATTGTCTTAAATTTGGAGATAAATCAATAAAATTTGACAGATATGTAGTTTTTGCTATAAAAGCAATGTATGCTAAAACTGTTTTGCATAGATCCATTATCTAGGATACCTCTTATATAAAAGGTTTCCAAGAATCGATTTCTTTGCAGCCTAAAGGTATGCTCCATAATATTCACAAAACTCAGTTAAGGTAAATTTTATGTATAGATGGTATATAGATGTTCTACGAAAGGCATATAAGCCAAATTTCATTGCATAATGTAAAAATTTTCGAATATTTTAATTATAATAATATGATTAGGGTTTTCCAAGCAAAATAATAAAATATCTTACTTATCTGAGCTAACACTAAAAAATGAATACGTGCATTGAAATCAGCGTGCCCATCGTCTCGTCTCTGTTACTTTTTCGCACAAGAGCAGTGTTATTATTGAAATAGGATAAAATCGGATTATTATATATTATTAGATGTCAAAAATTTGATCAGAGGCCAAATCGCCGCCTTCATTATCGAACAAAATTAAAGATATTTTTGAAACATTTTTGTAGCATACTTTTAAGATAATCTAAATAATATATAACATATAAGGTTCATTACGTTGTAACTTATTTGTTATGAGTTCCCTGATAGTATAAAAATATAATAATAAACTGAATGATTGGACAAACAAACGGATATGTTTAGATATAAAATTTTTTTTAACGTTTTCCAAACTAGATTATTTTGAAAAACCTAAAGGTATGTTACAAAATTTAGTTTTCGATTGATATTAAATGCGGTTATATGGCCCACAATGGCATTTCTGCTGCAAATAAGCTATTTTTTTACCACCGCTTTTGAAAAATCAAATGATGCAGTTCTATAGAGAAGAGTCTAGATATTAGGGATCAATAATTGTTTCATAAAAAAGTTATATTATGTGTTATAAATAAGATATTGAAATGTGGGTAATTTTCTAAAACGAAAACTGATGAAATTTTTCATCAAACTCAGAAGTTCATGAATCGCATATAGTTTCACAGCTTTAATCTTAATGTCGATTTAATTAAGATACAGAACCTTGGTTTTAGACTGAGAAAATAACTTAATCTTGTATATAGTTAGGGAGTTATCAGGTAATCAAAAAAAGGTCTACAAAAACCAGAACTTTTGTTTTACCTTGGACAAAAACTAAGTGGGCTCCTTTTTTCTCGGTGCTCCCATAATCCTATAATTACGTGAAAGGTGAAAGTCTCTTCTTTAGATTGATCAAAAAAAACACCGAAATCTACCGATTGTAGAACAAAGTTCAAAATTTTCAAAAAAAAAGTCACATAAATTGTTACACATAATTTAAGAAATAAAAGTGTTGCAGTCGTTTAGGCGTAACTTTTTAATCAAATTGAATTTAAGTGTAAGTCCAAGGCGGTAGGAGTCGATGGATTTGCTGACCAAGGTGGTGAAGGGTATTATTTGGTCGAACATTACTGATTATAGTTCTTCTTATCCATCTTAAACTAAAAAAGTTTGCCAAATTTCATCATTGGTGCATTACTCCTTCTATTTTTTGCACTTTGCTGTATAACGTATAGCCCCTGACAAATTTTGTGCAAATATAAAACGATTTAGGGACAATCGGATCAGAAATGATTTAATTTTCGAGAAAACATTTATAAATATATAGTAGAAATTCTTAATATAGTTGACAATCGGTCCACAGCTGACCATGGTGGTGAATGGTATTATCTAGTCGAACATGACTGACTATAAAATTGGCTTAACTGTTTTATTTAATGTTTAGTTCTTTTCACGACTTCAATCGAAATTAACGAAATGTATTGGAAAATGCATAGTATACTTTTAGAAGATCCGATATAAATGGTTTTGTCAAGGTCTATTTTTGTAAAGCTAAGTATGAAAAAAATAAATTTACTTAAAACCTACATATATTTATATAAACAAAACATTACCGCTTAAGCTCAGTTTTGGAAGGTATATTTTGTAAAAATATATACAATATATTTTCAAACCTCCTAAAAGTATGCAACACATTTATCAACAAAAACTCATAAACTTTAATTCGAATCGATTAAGGAATCATCGCCTTGTTCTTAGTTAATTTTCTTAAATAAATTCAAAACTAAATGCAAAAAACATAATAATTTAAAAACATATTTATCCAAGCATTAGAGGTCTGTTAGTACATAATTTTACCTTTACAAAAACCACCACGACGTCCGCTTTTATTGGCTGAATTATTACGTGCAAATCTAGAGCTTTCTCCCCCACCTCCTTCTACTACTAACTTCTTCTCCTCCGCTACTTCGTCCAACAACACCCTCTTTTTATTATTTGGCAGTGATAAGGTTCTTTTAGCTGTTTTGTGTTTTTTACCCAATTTTTTTTCTGGTGTTAGAGAGGAAGTATTGGTCTCACCCTCTGCTTCCACTTCCGCTTCCCCTTCCTCGGCATCTGCATCCGCTTCCCCCTCACAATCAACATCATCAATCATCATTAGTCAACTAAATTCAGGACCATCACCTTCATCGGAGCAACCTGAAATGGTTTTATGAAATGTGGCTGGTGCCATTAGAGCTCGCGCTGCAATCATTTGGAAATTTTCGGAAGCACGAAAACCACTGCGCGTACAGACACAACGACAAACAATACGCTTGAAGGCAATACGGAATTCATGAGAAAATAAAGCATATATAAGGGGATTTATGGCCGAGTTACAGTAGCCCAGCCAGAAAAGTACCGAGAAGACTGTGGGTTGTATGCAGCTTTCACAGAAGGCCCTTATTAGGTACATGGTAAAAAAGGGCAGCCAACAGAATATGAAACCTCCCACTATAATGGCTAAAGTTTTGGCCGCTTTGGTTTCTACCTTAAAACGTTTTACCTGAAATTTTACCGATCTCTTGGGTCGGTGTTTTTTGTCGGATTTTTTAAGTAAACTATCCGTATGTGATTCCATTAGTTTATTGGAATGAGAGGGTGTGTTATTGTCCATATTTCCATTTGTGGTGTCTACATTAAAAGTAGTTTCACCTATTTCAAAAAGACTGCTCTTAAAGGAACTACGGCGACCATTGATCAGCGAAGAGGAGGTTGTTTGATTTGTATTGCTCACCACTGTCGAATAGGCTGGGGGTGTGCTGTTAATGGAGGTGGTGGAGTCCAACATATTTTCAGAGGAAGGAAATGATACTTTTATAGAGACTTTTTCATGTTTTGTTCTAGGAACTCTCATTGAGGTGGCTCTTTTAGGTATAGTATTCAAAGGGTGCTGCATGTTGGTGGCATGATGATGCTGCAAGGGATACATTTCTTCATTATTGCTATTAACACTTAACGTAGATGACATGGAGTGCACAGATAGTGGTGTCCTTTGAGGTGTTGAGCAGGGTCGTCCCCGATGTATACGCAGCACCAGTTGACTTTCATCCACCCGATTTGTCCGTGATTCATGAGTGCTGCCTGTAAATGTATGATTTTGTTTCGTTTTGTTGGTTTTGTTTTTTTATATCATAAAAAATATTAAATTTTCTTGTTGGTTTTGTGGAGGTGGTAGTGGTGACGGGAAAAAGAAATGTTTAATGGTATTAACAAGTTCTTTACCAAGACATTTAGAATAAGAAGAAAAAATACAAACTTTTATACAAACAATTTAGTGATTTGGTTAAGGACACATTCGTTAAAAGGACATTCGTTAAAAGGGACATTCAAAAAATATGAATTAATATAAAAAAACATTCTTAATCACAAAATGCATTAATAAAATATTTATGTGTTGTTAAGGAAAAATATTTATAATTAAAAAGTTTTTTTTTATTATTTTTAGAAACTTATTTTTAGTTAACATTACAAATACAGAAAAAGTTAAATACAAGGATATAAATGGTTTAGTTTTTTTATTTTATTCAATATAAAAATGTTGTGGATTAAAATGTTTATGTGGGAGTTTAAAACAAAAAACCTTCATTATATTCAATTTAAAAATATTCATATCATTTATGAGTTAAAATGTTATTTATTACCTAATAAAAGTTGAATTTATTTTTATATATTCATAATAATTTTTCACAAATGTGACCTTGAAAATAATTTTAAATAGAAAATTTGAATGTATTCTCAAGTGTTTTTCAAAAAAAGGTCATTAATCATCTGAAGAATAAAAGGAAAATTAAAAATGGATGTTACTTTCAATTTTAGAATAACTTTTATTTCTATTGAAACTCATCCTATATCTGAACTAGATAAATGCTTTTTCTAAAACTGCTTAAACTTTTTAAAATTGTAAAAAAAAACTGGTCAAGAAAAATTGTATTAAGAAAAATAAATATTGGGCTAATAAAAATTCATAAATTTTCACAAAAATTATTTATTTTTCTAAGAAAAATTTCTTAGAAAAATTATGGAGAAAAATTGCCGCATCGATATCGATCGAAAACTTAGACCTTTAAGCAAATAGTGTGTAACATTCTTTAGGGATTTTCAAAATAATTTATTTTGCAAAAAGTTTAATAAAATTTGGTACCTTAATATAGCCGATTGTTTGCCAAAACATTTAGTTTAAATGAAACTTTTTTACTATCTTTGAACTTTTAAAAATTAAGTTAAAATATAGAAAACCTAATACGCTATATATTATTTAGATTATCCTAGAGGTATGCTACACAAATGTTTGTGAAATTTATTTCATTTTGATGTATATCGGTTTCGGCGATTTTTCCCCTAAATTCTTCTAAGAAAAATTTTAAAGATTCTAATAATAATTCTAAGAAAAATTATTACAAGGTTTTAAGTAAATTTCTTAAATACATCTAAGAAAATTTCTCAAATTTATCTAAAACATTTTTTTTTTAAATTTATCTAAGAAAATTTCTTAAAATTTTCTAAGCAAAATTCATATTTTTTTTTTAGGAAAATTCTAAGATCTTTCTACAAAAATTCTAAAAACTTACTTAATTAATCTAAGAAAAGTTTCTTAGTTTATCTAAGAAAAAGTTTTAAATTCTTAAATTTTTGAAGAAAAATTCTTGCATATCGTTACTTTAATATAGAAAGACCCTAAGTCGTTTTTCATTCAAATCGCTTTTTAAAGCTTTACCTTACATAATTTTATAAAAATCTTTTAACTTCAGAAAATATTATTATAGTATTAAATTCTTTACAGAATTTACTAAAAAACTGCACATTAGAAATTTCTGTATCTTCAAAACATAGGATTTTATTTAGATTTTTCCCCTCTCCTGTAATGCAAGAAAAATATTAGTAAGGGCTTTTCTATATTAAGGTAACGATATTAACAATTTTTTTTTTAAATTTAGAAAACAAAATACACCAAAATTTTCAATTTTTCTAAGAAAACTTTCATAAATTTTAAAATTGTTTTAATATTTTTTTTTTTAGAAAATTTCTTACAAATCCTAAACTTTTCTACAAAAAATTAAATTCTAAGAAACATTCCTTAATTATTCTAAGAAAAATTTTTCAATTTTTCTAAGAAAAATTTTTCAATTTTTCTAAGAAAAATTTTTCAATTTTTCTAAGAAAAATTTTTCAATTTTTCTAAGAAAAATTCTTCAATTTTTCTAAGAAAAATTCTTCAATTTTTCTAAGAAAAATTCTTCAATTTTTCTAAGAAAAATTCTTCAATTTTTCTAAGAAAAATTCTTCAATTTTTCTAAGAAAAATTCTTCAATTTTTCTAAGAAAAATTCTTCAATTTTTCTAAGAAAAATTCTTCAATTTTTCTAAGAAAAATTCTTCAATTTTTCTAAGAAAAAATCTTCAATTTTTCTAAGAAAAATTCTTCAATTTTTCTAAGAAAAATTCTTCAATTTTTCTAAGAAAAATTCTTCAATTTTTCTAAGAAAAATTCTTCAATTTTTCTAAGAAAAATTCTTCAATTTTTCTAAGAAAAATTCTTCAATTTTTCTAAGAAAAATTCTTCAATTTTTCTAAGAAAAATTCTTCAATTTTTCTAAGAAAAATTCTTAAATTTTTCTAAGAAAAATTCTTCAATTTTTCTAAGAAAAATTCTTCAATTTTTCTAAGAAAAATTCTTCAATTTTTCTAAGAAAAATTCTTCAATTTTTCTAAGAAAAATTCTTCAATTTTTCTAAGAAAAATTCTTCAATTTTTCTAAGAAAAATTCTTCAATTTTTCTAAGAAAAATTCTTCAATTTTTCTAAGAAAAATTCTTCAATTTTTCTAAGAAAAATTCTTCAATTTTTCTAAGAAAAATTCTTCAATTTTTCTAAGAAAAATTCTTCAATTTTTCTAAGAAAAATTCTTCAATTTTTCTAAGAAAAATTCTTCAATTTTTCTAAGAAAAATTCTTCAATTTTTCTAAGAAAAATTCTTCAATTTTTCTAAGAAAAATTCTTCAATTTTTCTAAGAAAAATTCTTCAATTTTTCTAAGAAAAATTCTTCAATTTTTCTAAGAAAAATTCTTCAATTTTTCTAAGAAAAATTCTTCAATTTTTCTAAGAAAAATTCTTCAATTTTGCTAAGAAAAATTCTTCAATTTTTCTAAGAAATCTTCTTAAATTGTTTAAGAAAAATACTTCTTTTTATTTAAAAAAATACCTATTTCTTTTGAGAAAAACTAACAAATTTTTTAAAGAAAAAATTCATTCGTTTTTCTTAGAAAATTTGCTTAACATTTTGAAGAACAATTTCTAAATTTTTCTTATCAAAGTTTTTAAAATTTTTCTTATCAAAATTTATAAATTTTTTTCTGATTTTTTAAAATTTTGTAAGAAAAATTTTGAAATTTATCTAAGAAAAATTGTAAAATTAAAAAAAAAAAATTGTACAATTTTTCTAAGAAAAATTGTGAAATTTTTCTTAGAAAAATTCTTAAATTTTTCTTAGAACAATTCTTGAATTTTTCTTAGAGAAATACTTCAATTTTTCTAAGAAAAATTCTTAAATTTTTCTAAGAAATATTCTTCAATTTTTCTAAGAAAAATTCTTCTATTTTTTTAAGAAAAATTCTTTTTTTTCTAAGAAAAATTCTTTTTTTTTCTAAGAAAAATTCTTTTTTTTTCTAAGAAAAATTCTTCTATTTTTCTAAGAAAAATTTTTCAGTTTTTTTAAGAAAAATTCTTCAATTTTTCTAAGAAAAATTCTACAATATTTCTAAGAATAAAATTTTTCTAAAAATAAAAATTTTTTAAGAAAAATTCTAAAATTTTTCTGAGAAAAATTCTTAAATTTTTCTAAGAAAAATTTTTTGAGAAAAATTCTTAAATTTAAAAAAAAATTCTCAGATTTTTCTATGAAAAATTTTAAAATTTTTCTACAACAAATTCTAAAATTTTTCTAAGCAAAATTCTAAAATTCTTAAATTTTTAAGAAAAAAATTTTTAAATTTTTCTAAGAAAAATTTTTAAATTTTTCTAAGAAAATTCTAAAATTTTTTAAGGAAAATTCTAAAGTTTTCTAAGAAAATATCTTTAAGTTTTAAAAAAAAAATGTTCTTTAAATTTTTTAAGAAATTTTCTTCAAATTTTTTAAGAACATTTCTTTTATTTTTCTAATAATATTTCTTAAATTTTTCTAAGAAAAATTTCTAAATTTTTCTAGGAAAAAAATTTTATTTCACGTAAAATTTATTAAGTTTTTTTATTTTAATTTTTTCTTATTCTAAAATTAGTAACAACATTTAATCACACACACACACAAAATTGAGCAAAAAATACAACAACATTTAGATTTTGGAAAAAGAGTAAAATGGAAAAAATTTGATAACTCTGAAGAGTATTAGAAAAAATTGCAATTATAATAAAAAGGAATAAACAAATATTTTAAAATAAATTAAAGAATCCAATAAAAAAATAATATTAAAGAAATTGTTTTAATTTAAATACCAAAAAGAAATTTGAAAACTTGTTTTTGAATTAAATGAAATTTTGTGTATGTGTGTGTGAAAGACTATTCTTAAAGCTATGTTAGTATGGGTGTGATGTGGTTGTGGATTTAAATGTATTGAGTAGAATATCATATTTTCGTTAATTTTTGTACAGTAAAACAAAGAAAATAACAATATTTTTCCTATAAACAAATATTGTTTATTTGATTGTTTTTTTCGTTATTTGAGGATTTTTTTTAATTATTTCCCCTATTTTTATTTTGTCATTTTAAGTTTTTAATATTTATCACTTACAATTATTTATTATTAATAAGGATTTAATATCAGTTGCTTATTTATGGTTTTTGTTTAATTAATTACACTAAAAGGTTTTTGTTAAATTTTTTTTTATTTATAGGGATGTTTTTTTTTTGCAAGGGACTAACATTTATAGTTTCTGTTTGGTTTTTTGTTTCACTTACACAATATGTATGTATGTATGTATTATAGTTGTCGATTTACCCAGTATATGGAGTTATTTCCTGTTTTTTGTATGATAAAATGGATATTTATGCCAATTTTTATGTTTACTGAAAATGTTATTGTTATTTGTGTGATTATGTTATTGTTCTCTTATTGAAAATTATTCATTTAAAAAACTATTTTTTTTTAATGTAACGACATTTGAACCGGATTTCCACATACAGCAAAATTTGAGCAAAAACGAAATAATATATGTTTGCCTTCTGTCGAAAATTCGACTTAATAAAATAAATAATCATATTTTTGGAATAGCTGACGAAATTTAATATAACAAAAATGTTCTAGCTATTAACTAAACAAATTTTTAGCAGTTTCTTTGCAATATTTAGATAACTTATAAAATTGTCCTAAATGTTACTTTCTAAACGCCTCACCACTATACTCAACCGTTGAACGCTACCAACCATAACCTTAATTATTTTTCTTATAACGATTTTCAATTAAACGCACGACTTCTTAAACTTAATTCCAAGAAAAAAAAGAACGCCTTAATTTTTTTTTAACATAAATTTAGCACAAAAATATTTTTGTAATAAATAAATATTACGCCTAACATAAAACACGTGCCTTCCGCACGATTTGCTAACATTCATGTAATTTATGTTTTCCTTCTTGTATCCAAAATGTGTTAAAAGATAACACAAAAAATATATTCGTAACAACAAAAAAAAAAACTGCCACAGATCCCTTTAATAATATTAACAAATGAATTTTCTTTATTACAAACACACACTCAATGTACACAATTCATTAAGATGAATGCCTTTTTTTTATTAAATTAATGAACACCAGACCAGACTCTCATGTATGCGTTAGTTTACACGGGCACTTCTAGATAAATAAACCATGAGTAGCTACGACTCATCTAAATCAAGGAAATGCAAAAAGATCAAGAAATGCCCGTATATTGTAGCCAACAACAAATCATATTTATACCCGTATGTTAAATTAAAATCGTTATTTATACCCTACATCATCAAAGGTGGAAATGGTGGGGTGGGCTTGTAACAGTGTTTGTAAAAACAAGTAAGAGTGTTATATTCGGCTGTGCCGAATTTTATATACCCACCATCAAGTTGTGTTAAATTTAGAAACATATCTCATATATCTACGAGGGTGCAGCAAATTCAAAACGTGGACCTAATTGGAAAAAAGTTGTTACACTAGTTGGTATTGTTGGTAAAATATTTGGAATGGCTTCGGATGCAGTAGCTTTATAGCTCAACATTCGAAAGTATGTAAGTGGTTTCCCTAGTATTTATTTACTTTGAACCTCCAAATATTTTTGATTGTAGATATAAAAAGGGGATGTTATATATATAAGAACTATAGCCAAATATTGACCGATTGTCAAATTTTATGTACTGGCTGGCATTAATATTAAGTTTATTTGTGCAAAATTTAGTAGCCATAGCTGACATAGTTTATAATTTAATAGCTTTTAACTGTCGTTTGTGGCATTTTTGTGGTTACAGGGAGTGGTTTTTATATGAAAGCTATATTCAAAAATGGACCCATTCCTATAAAATTTGACATACTGACTGAAAGTTGCATAAAACTTCTCTGTTCTAAGTTTCGTAGTCATAGATTTTACAATTTTATTCAATTTATCAGCGTTAATGTGATTTCCGGGGCAGGGTTATATGGGAGCTCTAACTAAATATGTTTTGACCCATTTTTAGTACAAATTTTCTATAACATATCGAAAATACTTTTGCTAAATTTTGTCTCTCTAGCTCTTGTAGTTAAGGAGTTATCGCGGAAAGACGGACACAAACCGTCTTTTCTTTTTGTATTTTTGTGTTTCCGTAAGTTTTTTATATGGGAGCTATGGTCAAATGGTGACCGATTGTGACAAAATTTTGTACTGGTTGCCATTGACATAAGACCTCCTCGTGCTAAATTTAGTGGCTATATCTGTTATAGTTTTAGATTTATTGGCATTTAAGTGTATTTTAGGTGAAATTTTGGCTGCTTCCGTAAGTTTTTTGTATGGGAGCTATGACTAATGTGAACCGATTTTGATGAAATTTTATATGCTGCCCAAGGCTTATGCAAAACTTCTATATACCAAATTTTATCATCATAGCTATTTAGTTTATTATTTATTAGCAAATAAGCGATTAGCGTAGGCGAGGTTATACGGGAGCTATGGTCAAATGTTAACCAATTTTGCCCAATTTCAATACCAAAATTTTCTCAGATATGAAGAATGTTTTTACTAAGTTTCAGTGAGCTAGCTCCTTTCGTTTAGGCGTTATCGTGATTTCAACAGACAGACGGACGGACAGACAGACGGACAGACAAACGGACAGACAGACGGACAGACAGACGGACATTGCTAAATTATCTTAGAATTTCATAAGGATTCAGAATATTTATCGTTTTTGATTTTTGAGCCAATATTAAGGAAATTACAAATGGAATGACAATCTCAATATACCCCCATTCTTTTTGATGCTGGGTATAAAAATTACACGAATGAAAATAACAAAGTCGATTTTTATGTAATCATAACTTCCATATTGGCTTATCTTTAAAAAACTTCCTAAATGTTAAAAAGTTTGAGAGTTTCAGAAGGTAAAATGATATTATTCATACACATGTCGATATAATTCCATATATAAACTATAAACCCGAAAAACCATTAAATTATAATGCATGTCTAAAAAATGACAGCCAAAATCAATCAATATACTTAATTTTAAAGAATCAGTCCGCAATTGACCCTAGCACTTTTATTAGGGCTCAACTTAAATTCCCCCAACTGGTGTCGGGTACCTCATATTTCTATACTTTCCATCTTGTTTTATGTAGGTTAATACATTTTATGCCCACCATCTTCTTAATATTGGCTCAAAAACCAAAAGGGATATATAAATTCTAATGAAATTCTAAGACGATTGATTGTCCGATGTCTGTCTGTTGAAATCACGATAACGCCTAAACGAAAGGAGCTAGGTCACTGAAACTTGTCGAAGACATTACTCATTTCTGCGAAAATATTGGTATTGAAATTGGGCAAAATCACTTCAAATTTGACCATAGCTTCCGTATACCCTCACCTATGCTAATTCCTTTTTGCTTATAAATGAAAAACTATAAAAGCTATGATGATAAAATTTAGCATATACATAAACACTAGTCAGCGTATTAAATTTCATCAGAATCGGTTCATATTCAGCCATAGTTCCCATACCAAAAACACTTATGGAAACAGAATAAATTCCACCTAAAATATACTTAAATGCCAATAAGTGATAAACTATAATAGTTATGGCCACAATTGTAAGGCAAAAAGTTTCATTTTGCGGAGTTTGTAATTTAAAACAAGAATGAAAGTGCTATAGTCGGTCAAGCCCGACCATACGATACATTTCACCACTAAGGTCAAAGGTGTTCTTTTTCCTGTATAAAGACAAATATTTGCTAAATTTTGCCATCATACAAACATATTCTCAAAACTTATAAATTTAAGATGTTTCCACCATTTGGACTTATATGAGAGCTAGGGTCAAATATGGACCGATTATCTCGAAACTTCTCAAATTGATTACAAAATTATGTATGTAAAAAATAAGCTTAAAATTCTCATTATCTTCGGATTAACGAGCGTTTTAGTGAATTTTGTCTCATTTAGTGCGTTTTGAGAAAAGATTTTGTATGGAAGCTATGGTCAAATGTGGACTGATTTCAACAAAATTTAGACAAGTGATTTGAGTTTACATAAGCAGTATTTGCTTTAAATTTCATGAGAAAATATTGATTTTTGTGGCCAATATATCATTTCCGGGAAGTGAGACCTATGGGAGGTACCATAAATAATGGACCGGTTTTAACGAATTTCAACAGCCATGGTCCCATTATCAAAAAAAATTATCTGCGCCAAATTTTATCAAATTATCTTTAGAATTGCGACCTCTAGTTTGATTACAATATTTACATGGGGGTCCAGCCAGCCAGACGGACGGACATCGCTAAATTGACTCAGAAAGTGATTCTAAGCCTATTGGTATACTAAAAGATGGGTCTAAGACAAATATTTCTATGCGTTAAATACATCAGCCCAAACTTATAATACCCTTTCCACCTATGGTGGTGAGGGGTATAAAAATTCTTGTCTGTATAATAGACAAGATAACCAATAGGCAGACAAATAAAGACAGTCAGAAATAAATCGATAGCTCTGGTTTACTTTCGAAGTCGGTGCTCATATCTTAAACTATTGGGCTAACAGCTAACAAAAAACAACTGTTATAAATTGCAATTTCTTGTTCTAGAATTATATTTCAAAAACTATTTTAACTATTCTGTTCACAATTTCCTAGTTTTTCTTTTTGTTTATATTTAGCCCAGCTAATGATGAAGGTTAAGTCTATATGCTCGAATGTATGTTACTGGCAGATAAAGGACTTTCTTTTAGTATATTCTCTCTGTTTATATTTATTTTATATTCACACAGATTTTTCTTTTTGCTACCATAGAAAACACATACAGTCATAGTTATTCACCAGAAATGAATTCATCCATGACAATGTGTTTGTGATTGTGAGTGATACATAAGAAGAAAAAGAAGAATAACTAACAGTAGTAGCAAAATCTTCTTAAAAGCAAAAAAAAAACAACATATTCGTAATAAGCCTTTGGCTATGTATCCCATTAACAAACACATACATACATATATTTATACAATCCTTGGCAAAGAATAGCAGGAGCAAAAAGTTGTTGCGAAATAGAAATAATATAATAAAACAACAACTGGAAATAGAAACTTGTTAAAGGAACTAACTATTACTAGTACATTACCACTTACATATGTTCAGTGATATGTGACAAACTAATAGATACAATGACTCAGTAGTTGGTTTTTCATTATCTTACTTTTAAAATAATAGTTGCTACTACTGTTTTTGTGATTCGATTGTGTACATGAGTTAGAGAAGTTAACAAAGTAACAACAAATAATATAAAAATCCACATAATTTACTTTTTTATTAAGATTCTTTTTTCTTAAAAATACACTTTTTATAGGAAATTTTCAATAAATTTACTTTTATAACTTTACTATTTTGTCTGTGGGTATTAGTTCGTCTATGTCTTAGCCTATAACTTAGTCTATGTCTTAGTCTATGTCTTAGTCTATGTCTTAGTCTATGTCTTAGTCTATGTCTTAGTCTATGTCTTAGTCTATGTCTTAGTCTATGTCTTAGTCTATGTCTTAGTCTATGTCTTAGTCTATGTCTTAGTCTATGTCTTAGTCTATGTCTTAGTCTATGTCTTAGTCTATGTCTTAGTCTATGTCTTAGTCTATGTCTTAGTCTATGTCTTAGTCTATGTCTTAGTCTATGTCTTAGTCTATGTCTTAGTCTATGTCTTAGTCTATGTCTTAGTCTATGTCTTAGTCTATGTCTTAGTCTATGTCTTAGTCTATGTCTTAGTCTATGTCTTAGTCTATGTCTTAGTCTATGTCTTAGTCTATGTCTTAGTCTATGTCTTAGTCTATGTCTTAGTCTATGTCTTAGTCTATGTCTTAGTCTATGTCTTAGTCTATGTCTTAGTCTATGTCTTAGTCTATGTCTTAGTCTATGTCTTAGTCTATGTCTTAGTCTATGTCTTAGTCTATGTCTTAGTCTATGTCTTAGTCTATGTCTTAGTCTATGTCTTAGTCTATGTCTTAGTCTATGTCTTAGTCTATGTCTTAGTCTATGTCTTAGTCTATGTCTAAGTCTATGTCTTAGTCTATGTCTTAGTCTATGTCTTAGTCTATGTCTTAGTCTATGTCTTAGTCTATGTCTTAGTCTATGTCTTAGTCTATGTCTTAGTCTATGTCTTAGTCTATGTCTTAGTCTATGTCTTAGTCTATGTCTTAGTCTATGTCTTAGTCTATGTCTTAGTCTATGTCTTAGTCTATGTCTTAGTCTATGTCTTAGTCTATGTCTTAGTCTATGTCTTAGTCTATGTCTTAGTCTATGTCTTAGTCTATTTCTTAGTCTGTGTTTTAATCTATGTCTCAGTCTATGTCTTAGTCTATGTCTTAGTCTATGTCTTAGTCTATGTCTTAGTCTATGTCTTAGTCTATGTCTTAGTCTATGTCTTAGTCTATGTCTTAGTCTATGTCTTAGTCTATGTCTTAGTCTATGTCTTAGTCTATGTCTTAGTCTATGTCTTAGTCTTTGTCTTAGTCTATGTCTTAGTCTATGTCTTAGTCTATGTCTTTGTCTATGCCTTAGTTTATGTTTAAGTACATGTCTAAGTCCATATCTTAGTCTATGTCTTAGTCTTTCTAAAGAAATTGTTTCATAAGGAAAAATTTTCTAAAGAAATTGTTTCATAAGGAAAAATTTTCTAAAGAAATTGTTTCATAATGAAACATTTTCTAAAGAAATTTTTTCATAAAGAAAAATTTTCTAAAGAAACTTTTTCATAACGAAAAACTTTCTAAAGAAATTTTTTCATAGCGAAAATTTTTCTAAAGAAAATTTTTCATAAAGAAAAATTTTCCAAAGAAATTTCTTCATAACGAAAAATTTTCTAAAGAAATTTTTTCATAACGAAAAATTTTCTAAAGAAATTTTTTCATAACGAAAAATTTCCTAAAGAAATTTTTTCATAACGAAAAATTTTCTAAAGAAATTTTTTCATAACGAAAAAATTTCTAAAGAAATTTTTTCTAAAGGAATTTTTTCATAACGAAAAATTTTCTTAAGAAATTTTTTCATAACGAAAAATTTTCTAAAGGAATTTTTTCATAACGAAAAATTTTCTAAAGGAATTTTTCCATAACAAAAAATTTTCTAAAGAAATTTTTTCATAACGAAAATTTTCTAAAAAAAATATTTTTATAACTTAAAGTTTTCTAAAGAAATTCTTTCCTAACGAAATTTCTTTCATCACAAAAAATTTTCTAAAGAAATTTTTGGAGAAATTTTTTCAAAAATTTTCTTAAGAAATTTTTCCAAAAATTTTATAATGAAATTTTTTAAAAAAAATTTTAAAAATTTTTTTATAATGAAAAATTTTTTTAAGAAATTTTTTCACGAAATTTTTTCATAATGAAAAATTTTCTATTGAAAATTTTTCATAATGAAAAATTTTCTAATGAAATTTTTTCATATTGAAAGATTTTCTAAAGAAATTTTTTTATAATGAAAATTTTTCATTCTTGCTTTTTGCTCATTGCCTTGTATTATATAATCTAGATAAACTTTATTAATAGCTGTGGTGTGGATGGGAACACACAGTTATTTATGCAATAAAATTATGAAAATGGTTCTACTTAAATATTTAATTAAACAAAAAAAAAGTAGAATCAGAATGAATTATGTAAGTATTTACGAATAAGTGCCTCGAGTCTAACTGAATGTTAGTGATGTTTCTACTCACAAAACTACGAGGTAGGTAACATGTTATAGTTGCTTTTATTATTTTTGCCTTAAAGCTTTTGTTTTCCTTAAGTTAACCCTTGAATTTTCTTTGCCGAATTTGAATGTTAGTTTTTTAAGGTGTTTCTTTATTTAGCCTCGGAGTGAGTCTGTGTAAGTATAATTTTAAGAGTGTTTGTTTTTTTTTACAAATTTATCTTAACAAGAAAATCCTTCTGCTGTTTCCTTTTGGCCTTGTCAATTTGACTCTTCAAGTGTGTGTAAGACCAAGTTTGTATATATAAACTCAGATGTAGATATAAGTATATAAGTGTGTTTATTTGTGGGCCTCTACCTGTTTGCATGTTTAACCGGTTGTAACGTTAACGGTACTTTAGTTTTATTTCACTGTGTAAATATTTTCCTTGTATGTGTATGTTTATATTTGCATACACACTCGCACATGTGAGAGTTCAAAAGTGTTTGTTTGTTGCCTTAATATTTTATGTTCTTGACATTTTCCATTGTCTTTCGCTTTTATTGCGTCTACAAAGGCTTTTTTCTTTCTTGTTTCCTTCTTTGTTTTCAGCCAACTGTTGTTGTTCTCGTTGTTTATGCCTCCTTATTATCCCTCTTTCACTGTCGTTGTTGGTGTTAAACTGATAAAAGGGTTACAAATTGATTTTCCTTTCCGTTCTTCTGTATCTTAAATTATATATTGCAAAAGGTAGAAATTTAATTGTCTAGTGGTTGGATTTAAAGAAAATTCAATTTAACTTGCTTAAGATTTAAGAAAAAAAAGGTGATAATTTATTGTGTTTAGCCCAAATTAAGGTTGACTTTTGAAAGAGGTTATAGAAAGTTTTGCCCAAAATAATGATAATTTATTTTTGGTAATTCTCATGTTAATTATTTTATTTCAGAAAAAGTTTTAGGAGTTGAAAGTTTTAAGCAAGTTTGTCGGTAAGTTTATTTCTAGAGATTTATGACCGAAGTCAAATGGGTTTTTAATATTTGATACATTTTTAAAGGATAGCTTTTATGAATTAAAATTGATAAACTTTTTAGAAAAAAAATTCGATAGAATATTTTTTGTTATGAAAAAAATTCTTTAAAAAAAAATTCCTTAGGAAAAAATTTCTTTAGAAAATTTTTCCTAAGAAAAAAATTTATTTAGAAAATTTTTCCTTGGGAAACAATTTCTTTAAAAAATGTTTCGTTAAGAAAAAATTTCTTTAAAAAAATTTCTTTCCTTAGGAAAAATTTTTTTTACAAAATTTCTCTTAGGAAAAAATTTCTTTAGAAAATG
The DNA here is from genome assembly GCA_933228675.1 of Stomorhina lunata. Classification (NCBI taxonomy): domain Eukaryota; kingdom Metazoa; phylum Arthropoda; class Insecta; order Diptera; family Rhiniidae; genus Stomorhina; species Stomorhina lunata. The sequence continues at coordinate 142,053,081 of OW121740.1, read as the reverse complement.
TTTCCATAGGAAAAAATTTATTTAAAAAATTTTTCCTTACAAAAAAATTTCTTTAAAAAATTTTTCCTTAGGAAAAAATTTCTAGAAAATTTTTTTCTTAGGAAAAAATTTCTTTAGAAAATTTTTCCTTAGGAAAAAATTTCTTTAGAAAATTTTTCCTTAGGAAAAAATTTCTTTAGAAAATTTTTCCTTAGGAAAAAATTTCTTTAGAAAATTTTTCCTTAGGAAAAAATTTCTTTAGAAAATTTTTCCTTAGGAAAAAATTTCTTTAGAAAATTTTTCCTTAGGAAAAAATTTCTTTAGAAAATTTTTCCTTAGGAAAAAATTTCTTTAGAAAAATTTTCCTTAGGAAAAAAATTCTTTAGAAAAATTTTCCTTACGAAAAAAATTTCTTTAGAAAAATTTTCCTTAGGATAAAAATTCTTTAGAAAATTTTTCCTTAGGAAAAAATTTCTTTAGAAAATTTTTCCTTAGGAAAAAATGTCTTTAGAAAATTTTTCAGTATGAAAAGGTTTCCTTGGAAAATTTTGCATTATGAAAAAAATTCTATTTTCATAATGAAAAGTTTTCCAAAGAAACTTTTTTCGTTCGAAAATTTTTCTTTATGAAAAAGTTTCTTTACAAAATTTTTCTTTATAAGAAAGTTTCTTTAGAAAATGTTTCTTTATGAAAACGTTTCAATAGAAAATTTTTATTTATGAAAAATATTTTTTAGAAATTTTTTCTTTATGAAAAGATATTCTTAAGAAATTTATCGATCTTTATTTATACAAAATTTTTTAGTCAAGGAAAAATTTCGTAGTAATGTATACTTTAAATAATTCCTTATTGTTGTTTTTTGTTTAAATTTATAAGTTAAGCTTATCACTTTCCCTTCAAAGATGCCTCATTAACTTTTTATACTTACCATTTCTCAAGTATCAAATATCGAATCCTTTGAATATATATAATTTTTTACTTTGATTCACTTGTTTTCCTTTTTGTTCATAACTTTTAAAATTCTTCACATTTAAAGTCTATTAAGGACTAAATACTACCCATTTTATAGTGAAAATAAGAAAATGTAAGCATTTCGTTTGGTTGTATTGGAAAATGTATGTAAATTATATCAACTGACATTTTATATTATTCTGATTTTACTTTACATCCTGTAAGGATCTCATCTTCTTGAGTACAGTTTTTGTGTTGAAGACATGTATGTGTATGTGTGTGTGTGTACGAATGTAGAAGAACTGGGTGTTTGTTACATTATTCACAAATTATTTTTACAAATGAAACCAATTACAGCATAAAGACTGTTGGTGTGTTAGGAGCTTACATACATATATGGGGGAATCCATGTAAAAAAGAACGAAATTTTAATATCAATATATAAAGTTTTTAAAGTAACTAATACACAGTAGTTAAGACAATTTATATAAATTCTGCTGATGCCATTTCTATATCATATCAACACTTACATGGATTTACCCATATGTAAAATGTTATTTGCATGAAAAAATACAAAAAGGTATGAATTATAAAATAACAAGAGCAACAAATGAATTCATGTTAATTTTTTTTCGTACTTTATTTGTTTCTTAAGTTTCCACTTCATTACGTTTTCCACCTGTACAATAAAAATTCTAAAACATACCCATTTTTTTTACGAAATCACTTTTAAAATTAATTTTCCAGGGAAAATTAAACACAAATTATATAATAGTAAGAACTTGGTTTGATTGTTAAATTTTTTGTACATTTAAATAAAGTTGATGATGATATAACAGACGACACTTTTGGGTGTTTTTAAAATTAATTTAAGAGAAATGTGTTAAATTTACATGTTTTTTATTTATTTTTGGAAAAAAGTATGAAAAACGTTAAAAAGCCAAGTGTTTGTTTAACTTTAACGAAATTAGGTGTTTTTTGAAAATGTGATTTGGTGATGAAATTGGATTTAATTATTATAATTTTAAATTTTATTATTTGTTTTGTTTTTTTATGAAAAAGTTAAAGAAAACGAAATCACAATTCTAAGAGGACAAAGACAAAATTTAACTGGTCTACTGAAAAAAATCACTACTTTTTAAGTTTTTTTTTAATACAAAGTAAATATTTATAAGAGTGAGTGTGAACAAATGTGTTTTTTTTAGTTAAGAATGAAATATTTTGTTCTTTATCATCTTGAATAAAAAGTGCACAGTGGTTGTAAAGGCTGATTTTTAAAAGTAAAAATCATAAAATTTTTCATTCAATAATTTTCCATAACTCAAAATAAATCAAATTTCTATTATTTTTATACAAAAATTTGTTATAAACAAAATTAGATCGAAAATTTTCTATAACTAATTCTAAATCGAAAATTTTTGATATAATATTTTTTCTATTAGTTTTTCATTATCAAATTTTTTCGATCTAAAATTTTTCTATGGAAAATTTTCGTTGTAAAATTTTTCTATAGAAAGATTTCGATATAAAATTTTTCTATAGAAAATTTTTGATATAAAATTTTTCTATAGAAAATTTTTCTAAGGAATATTTTTTAATTGAATTTTCTAAAGAAAAATTTTAGACCGAAAATTTTTTTTTAATAGAAACAATTTGATAATGAAAATTTTTCAATAGAAAAAATTGTATCAAAAATTTTCGATTTAAAATTTTTTTAAAGAAATATTCGATCTAAATTTTTTTTATAGAAAATTTCCAATTTAAAATTTTTTAATAGAAAATTTTTGATATAAAATTTCTTATAGAAAATTTTCGATCTAAAATATATATAGAAAGTTTTCAATCTAAAATTTTTCTATAGAAAATTTTCGTTCTAAAATGTTTCTTTAGAAAGTTTTCGATCTAAAATTTTTCTATTGAAAATTTTCGATCTAAAATTTTTCTATACAAAATTTTTGATATAAAATTTTTCTATAGAATATTTTTAAATTGAATTTTCTATAGAAAAATGTTAGAGAGAAAAAAATTTTTTAACAGAAAAAATTTAATAATGAAAATTTTTCAATAGAAAAAATGTTGTATCAAAAATTTTCTATATCTAAAATTTTCGATTTAAAAATTTATATAGAAATTTTCGATCTAAAATTTTTTATAGAAAATTTTTGATTAAAATTTTTTAATAGAAAATTTTTTATAGAAAATTTTCGATCTAAAATTTATATAGAAAATGTTTTATCTAAAATTTTTCTATAGAAAATTTTCCATCCAAAATTTTAGATAGAATAAATTTTATAACTGAATAAATTTGATACTGAAAATTTTTCAATAGAAAAAATTTTGTATCAAAAAATTTCTATATCAAAAATATTCGACTTAAGATTTTTATATAGATATTTTCGATCAAATTTTTTTTATAGAAAATTTTCGATCTAAAATTTTTTCATAGAAAATTTTTGATATACAATTTTTTATAGAAAATTTTCGATCTAAAATTTATTTAGAAAATGTTAAATCTAAAATTTTTCTATAGAAAATTTTCCATCCAAAATTTTTTTAATAGAAAATTTTGCATCTAACATTTTTCTATAGAAAATTTTCGATCTAAAATTTTTTTATAGAAAATTTTCGATCTAAAATTTTTCTATAGAAAATTAAAATTTTTGATCTAAAGTTTTTTATAGATAATTTTTGATCTAAAATTTTACTATAGAAAATCTTAAATTTTACTTTCGAAAATCTTTGATCTAAAATTTTTTTTTTTTACAAATTTATTTTCAAATTAAATTTTACTATAGAAAATTTTCAATCTCAAATTTTTCTATGGAAAATTTTCGACCTAAAATTTTTGATAGAAAATTGTTGGTCTAAAATTTTATTTAAAATTTTTGATTGAAAAAAATGTTCATTGTCAAATTTTTTTATTCAAAAATTTGTATAATAAATTTTTTTCTATAGATTTTCATTAAAAAATTGTTTCTATAGAACAATTTTCATAATAAATTTTTTTTTCAAAATAATTTTAATTTTAAAATTTTTTCTACAGCAAAATTTTTCTATTAAAAAATTTTCATTATAAAATTTCTTCTATAGAAAAAATTTCGCAGTAAAATTGTTGTTATTGAAAAATTTTCATTATAAATGTTTTCCTTTAGAAAAATTGTTACTATAAAATTGTTTCTATAAAAAATGTTCATTATAATTTTTTTTCTATAGAAAACTATTTATAAAATACTTTCTATGGAAAAATTTTTATTATAAAATTTTTTTGATAAATTTTCTATAGAAGAAATTGTATAATGAAAATTTTTCAATACAAAAAGTTTTATAATAACAAATCTATACCTACAGAAGAAAATTTATAAAAAAAACTAAAGCACAAAAAATTTATAATGAAAATTCTTCAATACAAAAAATTTTATCTGAAAATTTTTATACAGAAAAAATTTTGTAATTAACATTTTTCTATAGAAAAGAATTTTGTTATGAAAATTTTTCTATAAAAAAATTTTGTAATGAAAATTTTTCTACAGAAAGAATTTTGTAATGAAAATTTTTCTATAGAAAAAATTTTACAATAAAAAATTTTCTAAAAAAAAATTTATAATGAAAAATTTTATATAGAAAGAATTTTATAATAAAAAATTTTCTATAAAAAAATTTTTATAATGAAAAGTTTCCTATAGAAAAAATTTTATAATGAAAAGTTTTCTTTAGAAAATATTTATAATAAAAATTTTGCTATAGAAAAAATTTTATGATGAAAAGTTTTATATAGAAAAAATTTTATAATGAAAAATTTTCTATAGAAAAATTTTATAATGAAAAGTTTTGTATAGAAAAATTTTCAGCATAAAATTTTTTCTATGGAAAAATCTTCATTTCCATAGAAAAAATTTTATAATGAAAATTTTTCTACAGAAAAAAATTTATAATGAAAATTTTTCTATAGTAAAATTAATTAAATCTTTCTGTAGAAAAATTTTCACTCTAAAAAATTTTTTTTTATAGAAAAATTGATTTATTAATTTTTATTAATTTATATATATACAACATTCGGTAATCTCACGATGTTTTCGATATGTTCTATATATATGATATTGATAACTTTCTTTTTCTGTAGAAAAATTTAAAACAACTTTTCTTTTTAAATAAAGGTAACCAATTCCTTCCTACCCACTGTGCACTTTCCATTCACCTTCAATGAATAATAGACTTAAGTGTTACCATCAATAGCACTTACCCTTTGTGGTCTTGAAACCTTGATTAATAGCACGCGTTGTCCTCACCGCAGCTCGATAGATGCGCCAATAGAAGAACAACATTACGAACATGGGTATGTAAAAGGAGCCGAGGGCAGAGTACAAAACATAACCACGATCATTTGTTAACTCACACTTCCAGGGACAAGGAGGAGGAGCTGTATACGATGACAGTGATGAAGTGGTGTAAGTAGTTTCAATTGAGTCTCTATCTCTATTCAGCTCCGATGCCACCCTACCATTATCATTGGTATCATAGTACAAGGATGATGTGGGATCACTGCTATAAGGTACACTACTACTCTCTGAACTGTCACTAGTGGTCAGGGTATTGTAATACTCATCATCATCGATTTCCTCCTCCACTACATTGCTATTGTCAGAGTCATCTCTACCACTAACATTATTATTATTATTATGGTTATTGTTACTGCTATTGATGTCAGCAGCAGGAGAATTATGATTATCATTCATTTCTATTCCAGCTGCATCAGTATCACCTTCACCATCATCTGTCGTATCAACAACCTGATTATTTACATATTTATCACCCGTATTATGATTTTGTAAATGCCCTGAATAAGGATCATATGGATTAAATGTATTGTACACTGATGATGATGACGATAATGATGATGACGACGATGAGGCCACAGCTCCTCTCACTTTTCTCTTATGCCTCAAGGTCTTGGCTACCGTTTCAGGTGGTGGTGAGTGTGATTGTATCTTATAGGGAGCATTTGTTGCTGTTGTAGTTGTTCTATACGTTTTATGTCTATTTCCTTTGTGTTTTTTCAATCGTTTTGATGATGAAGCTGAGGCTGGCTCAACAACTGCGTTTATAGCTGATGATGCTGTTGATGGAGGTGCTGATGCTATTGTTGTTGATGATGACTCGGTCGTTATTGTTGTTGTACTAGTGGCATAATAAAGCGTATAATTTCCCCTTGTATAAGTTGGTTGTATCATGGGCTGAAAAATAAATGTGAATTGTTTAGAACAATTATTCAAGGAATTGCATAAAATTTATTGTTTCAAAGTTTAGTGGTTTAGAAAAACGAACAATTGAAAGAGTTCCTTTCACAAACATCCTCTTTTTGTTATGCAAATATTTATAATAATTTCCTTTTAAACTCTTTAAAATAAATCTGAAACTAATTTTTTTTTTTTAATATTAAGCAAAACTAATTATTTGTGGTTATTTCTATAAATGGGTCTTTAACTTTTTCTATAGTAAATATCGAAAAAGTATTTAATATAAAACTATTGATATATTTTCTCAGTAATATAAACTTATCAATTATTTTACTGCTTAACAAAATGCTTCTGTCTAAAGCCTTTCTAAAGTAAAATTAAGTTTCCGATATCTTCCTATAAAAAAAATTTAAATCTCGATAGCAAAACTTTCGATAAATTTCGAAAATAAAAAAAAATAAATATATAAACTCTTTTAAGTCAAAGCAAGGAGTCGATATCTCTACATATATCAAATAATTTTTTCCATTAACAATTTTTATCCAGAATATATTTTGTAAAAAATTCTTACAAAACTAGAAAATAACAAATTGTATTCATGGGAAATTAAAAAAAAAAATCATTTTTATAGAAAATTTTTAAAAAACTTTTTGTTTTATACCAACTTTTTCAAAAAATTATTGGAAATTTTTCAAAAAATTCTTATTTTAATATAAATTTCCAAATTTTCTATAAAAATTATTAAAAATTCTCTATTTTTTTTTTTTTAATTTTTCTTGACAATTTTAAAAAATTTCTTATTTTTATAGAAAAAAATTGTTAAAAACTTGTTAGTTTTATAACAAATTTTTCAACCATTGTTTGTTTTTATAGAAAACTTTCAAAATTTTTTATTCTTATGGGAAATTTTTCAAAAATTTCTTATTTTTATATGAAATTTTTCAAAAATTTCTATTAAAGGACATTTTTCTGATTTTTTTTTCTGTAGGAAATTTTTAAAAATGTCTCAATTGTACAGAATTTTTTTTTGTACAGAAATTTTTTATAGGAATTTTTTTTTAATTTCCTATAAAAATAAGAAGTATTCGAAAAATTTCCTTTAAAAATAATAAATTTTTGAAAAATTTTCTATAAAAAGAAGAAGTTTTTGAAAAATTTCCTATAAAAATAATAAATTTTTGAAAAACTTTCTATAAAAATAGGAAATTTTTGAAAATTTTCATATAAAAATAAGAAATTTTTGAAAATTTTCCTATAAAAATAAGAAATTTTTGAAAAATTTTCTATAAAAATAATTAATTTTTTAAAATTTCCCATAAAAATAAGAAACTTTTGAAAAATTTCCTATAAAATTAAGAACTTTTTCAAAAATATTCTATAAAAATAAGAAATTTTTAACAAATTTCCTATAAAAATAAAAAATTTTTAAATTTTTCTATAAAAAAAATAAATTTTTGAAAAATTTCCTATAAAAATAAGAAATTTTTGAAAAATTCCCTATAAAAATAAGAAAATTTTGAAAAATCTCCTATAAAAATAAGAAATTTTTAAAATATTTGCTATAAAAATAAGAAATTTTTGAAAAATTTCCTATAAAAATAGGAAATTTTTCAAAAATATCCTATAAAAATAAGAAATTTTTGAAAAATTTCCTTTAAAAATAAGAAATTTTTGAAGAATTTCCCATAAAAATAAAAAACTTTTGAAAAATTTCCTATAACAATAAGAAATTTTTCACAAATATCCTATAAAATTAAGAAATTTTTGACAAATTTCCTATAAAAATAAAAAATTTTTTAAATTTTCCTATAAAAATAAGAAATTTTTGAAAAATTGCCTTTAAAAATAAGAAATTTTTGAAAAATTTCCTATAGAAATAAGAAATTTTTAAAAAATTTCCTATAAAAATAAGAAATTTTTGAAAAATTTCCTATAAAAATAAGACATTTTTAAAAATTTTTCCATAAAATCTGAAATTTAAAAAAATTATTTTTATAGGAAATTTTAAGAAAATTCCTTATTTTTATAGAAAATTTTTTATTTTTATAGGAAATTTTTCAAAAATTTCTTATTTATATAGGAAATTTTTCAAAAATTTCTTATTTTTATAGGAAATTTTTCAAAAATTTCTTATTTTTATAGGAAATTTTTCAAAAATTTCTTATTTTTATAGGAAATTTTTCAAAAATTTTTTATTTTCATAGGAAATTTTTAAAAAATTCCTTATTTTTATAGAAAATTTTTCAAAAATTTTTTATTTTTATAGGAAATTTGTCAAAAATATCTTAATTTTATAGGATATTTTTGAAAAGTTTCTTATTGTTATAGGAAATTTTTCAAAAGTTTATGGTAAATTTTTTAAAAATTTCTTATTTTTATAGGATGATTTTCCAAAATTTCTTATTTTTATGGGAAATTTTTCAAAAACTATTTATTTGTATAAGAAATTTTTCAAAAATTGTTAGTTTATAGGAAATTTTTCAAAAAATGTCTTCTTTTTACAGAAATTTTGTTTATAGGAAACTTTTTTAAAACAATGTTCTTATTTTGATAAGAAATATTTTAAAAATGTCTCACTTTAGTAGAATTTTTGGAAAATTTTTTATATTTATTGGAATTTTTGTCAAAAATTTCTTATTTTACAGTATTTATTTTTTTTAATTTCTTATTTTAATAGTTATTTAAAAAAACATCTTATTTTTATAGAAAATCTTCTTCCGTATTTTTATAAAAAATTTCTTTCAAAATTTTTTTATTTTTATAAGAAAATTTTCAAAAATTTAATTTTTTTATAGGAAATTTTTCAAAAATTCAGAATTTTTACAGGAAATTTTTTAAAAATTCAGAATTTTTATAGAAAAATTTTCAAAAAATTCTGATAATTATACTTAAACATCTTTTATAGTAAATTTCATTTGCTTTTATTTTATTTAATCTACATTATAAATCAATTTTTAAGGCGTTTTACTCATAACTATTGCAAGTTACTGACCTTTAATTCACCACTAAAACTGAAATAAAACTTATAAATTTATTACCTACAAACCGACTTTAAAAGTCATAAAACTTGACCAATTTATGTCAACTATATATTACATTTAGAGCCATTGACTATAATTCTTTTTTTTTTGTGTATCCAAGAGTAGGAAAATTTTGGCACTATCTTGTCCTAACAACAAAACAAAAATCTAAAACATGTAACTTTTTGGACAAAATTGTGTAAAGAATGAAATTTACAGGGTCTTTGTTTTTTGAGAATTTCATATTTAGGATTATGTGAAAAAAGTGGGTGGTAGAAATTTTATTTCGGTAAAATTTTTGCTTGAATTATTTATATCTAACCAACTTCTGTGAAATAAGTATGTAACAATTTATTTCCCTACTTAACTGGGTTTAATGTCCTTGTTCATACCACCATTGACGTTCTTTTTTTGGCAATTTTACGCTCCATATGTTTTTAGCTCATTTCTTTATTTATTTTATACTTTAACAACAATTCATGTAAGTATGTAAATTCTTTTTTATTTTTTGTGCAACCAGAGCAACAATTGAGGACATTTGTAAGAAAATAACAACACAAAAAACTCACAAGGCAGCTAAACGAATGTTGACAGTTTTATTACAATTGTATACAACAATAATAAAGTACAATAAGTTTTGTTTATCTCTACTGTTGATAATTTCACCCCTGCAACGGAAACGGAAACAAAAACTCAAACAAACTAGAGCACATTTAGACAACAACAACAGCAACAACAATGAAATAAGGTGAATCTTTGATATTAAACGAGTCATGAAAGGGAACAAAGAGCAAACAATGCCCGTTTTTAAAACATTGAAATCTGTCATAATGACAGCTTAACACACTTTCTAGAATTTCTGATTTGTACATTTGAGCTGTTTTATTTTGCAAAATACTATAACATTATTTTCTGAGGTGTTTCCTTACCTTTTGATCTTTCCAACCCACGAGAGGTGGAAAACATATAACAAATGATAGAACCCAAATACCGGCAATTAAAGATTTCGCCTTTTTGGTAGACATAATGCTGGGATAGGTTACAGGTCGCGTGACGGCCACATAACGATCCAAAGAGATGGCACATAAATTTAAAATGGATGCGGTACACATCCAGACGTCAACTGCTAACCAGATGCGACACCAAACATCACCAAAAATCCAGACCTAAAAATGTATAAAATTGGAGGTCACCAAAAATTATATATAAACTTTTTAGACTTTAATTGGAAATTTTTCAAAAACTTCATATTTTTATAGGAAATTTTTTCAAAAATTTCTTATTTTTATAGGAATTTTTTTTTTTTAATTTCAGATTTTTATAAGAATTTTTAAAGGAAATTTTTTAAAAATTTATTATTTGTATAGCTAACCTTTCTTATTTTTATTAGAAATTTTTTAAAAATTTCTTTTTTTCATAGGAAATTCTAAAAAATTTCTTAGTTTTATAAATCTTTTTCAAAAATTTCTTATTTTTAAAAGAAATTTTTCAACATTTTTTGATTTTTATGGGAATTTTTTTCAAGACTTTCTTATTTTTGTAGGAAATTTTTCAAAATTTTTTTATTTTTATAGGAAATTTTTCAAACATTTTTTTTATTTTTATAGGAACGTTTCCAAAAATTTCTTATTTTTATAGGAAATTTTAAAAATTTTTTTTATTTTGTAGGAAAGTTTTCAAAAATTTCTCATCTTTATAGGAAATTTTTCAAAAATTTCTTATTTTTATAGAAAATTTTTCAAAAATGTTTATTTTTATAGAAAATTGTTCAAAAATTTCATATTATTTAGGAAATTTAAAAAAAAACTTTTTTTATAGGAAATTTTCCAAAAATTTCTTATTTTTATTGGAAATTTTTCAAAAATTTCTTATTTTTATAGGAAATTTTTCAAAAATTTCTTATTTTTATAGGGAATATTTCAAAAATTTTATATTTAAATAGGAAATTTTTCAAAAAATTTTTATTTTTATAGAAAATTTTTCAAAAATTTCTTTTTTATATGAAGAAAATTTTTCAACTATTTCTAATTTTTATACTTTTGTAGGATATTTCAGAAAAAAAAAACTAAAATTTTTATAAGAAGTTTTTCAAAAAATTTCTTAGTTTTAAAGGAAAGGTTTTTTTTAAATTTCTTATATATGTACAAAATTTTTCAATAATTTCTTATTTTTAAAGACAATTTTTAAAAATTTCTTATTTTTATAGGAAATTTTTAAAAAATTTCTTTTTTTTATAGGAAATTTTTAAAAAATTTATTAGTTTTATAAGAAATGATTTCTGAAAATTTCTTATTTCTATAGGAAATTTTTCAAAAATTTGTTATTTTTATAGGATTTTTTTTTTCTAATTTCTTATTTTGTAGAAACTTTTTCAAAAATATCTTTTTTATAGGAAATTTTTAAAAAATTGCATATTTATATAGGAAATTTCTCAAAAACTTTATATTTAAAGAGAAATAAAAAAAATTTTAGTTATATTAGGAATTTTTGAAAATTTTCTTATCTTTAAAGGATATTTTTCAAAATTTGCTTATTTATCTAGGAAATTTTTTAAAATTTCTTATTTTAAAAGGAAATATTCCAAAAATGTCAAATTTTTATAAGAAAATTTTCCAAGATTTTTTATTGTTATAAGAAATTTTTCTAAAATTTCTTATTTTTATAGGAAATTTTTAAAAAAATTTTCTATTTTTATAGGAAATTTTTCTAAAATTTCTTATTTTTAAAGAAAATTTTTCAAAAATTTCTTATTTTATAGGAAATTTTTCAAAAATTTCTTATTTTTATAGGAAATTTTTCAAAAATTTCTTATTTTTATAGGGAATATTTCAAAAATTTTATATTTAAATAGGATATTTTTCAAAAAATTTTTATTTTTATAGAAAATTTTTCAAAAATTTCTTTTTTATATAAAGAAAATTTTTCAAGTATTTCTAATTTTTATACTTTTGTAGGATATTTCAGAAAAAAAAACTAAAATTTGTATAAGAAGTTTTTCAAAAAATTTCTTAGTTTTAAAGGAAAGGTTTTTTTTTAAATTTCTTATATATGTACAAAATTTTTCAATAATTTCTTATTTTTAAAGAAAATTTTTAAAAATTTCTTATTTTTATAGGAAATTTTTAAAAAATTTCTTTTTTTTTATAGGAAATTTTTCACAGATTTATTAGTTTTATAAGAAATGATTTTGAAAATTTCTTACTTCTATAAGAAATTTTTCAAAAATTTGTTATTTTTATAGGATTTTTTTTCTAATTTCTTATTTTGTAGAAACTTTTTCAAAAATATCTTTTTTATAGGAAATTTTTAAAAAATTGCATATTTATATAGGAAATTTCTCAAAAACTTTATATTTAAAGAGAAATAAAAAAAATTTTAGTTATATTAGGAATTTTTGAAAATTTTCTTATCTTTAAAGGATATTTTTCAAAATTTTCTTATTTTTCTAGGAATTTTTTTAAAATTTCTTATTTTAAAAGGAAATATTCCAAAAATGTCAAATTTTTATAAGAAAATTTTCCAAAATTTTTTATTGTTATAAGAAATTTTTCTAAAATTTCTTATTTTTATAGGAAATTTTTAAAAAATTTTCTATTTTTATAGGAAATTTTTCTAAAATTTCTTATTTTTATAGAAAATTTTTCAAAAATTTGTTATTTTATAGGAAATTTTTCAAAAATTTCTTATTTTTATAAGAAATTTTTAAAACATTTCTTATTCTTATAAATAAAATTTCAAAAGTGTCTTATTTTTATAGGAAATTTTTCAAAAATTTCTGTTTGTTACTTACTTTAAAAACCTCCCACGTTGCGGAGAATGGTAAAACGGCCAAACCGACTAATAGATCAGCCACAGCTAAATTAACGATGAAGAAGTTGGTGACACTGCGTAATTTATTTGAACAGAAGACAGCGGCAATAACTAAAAGATTTCCTCCTATGACTAAAACATTGATAAATTCGAGTATCGCAAGTGAGATCAAATTTGAGGGTTCCGTCCATTTTACCGACTTAATTAAACTGTCACACTCTGTTTCATTCATGGCGGTAACTCAAAAATGGGTATTGAAATGTATTCACTACCTAAAAATAGAGGAAAATAATAAAAAAAAATTAAAGAAATTTTCTTTTCTTTAATTAAATTTTAAAGTTAAATTAAGTTTAAAATTTGACATTTTAAATCTCTGTGATTATTTCCTTAGTGCTATTGTGGCGTATGATTGATATTCAAATAATAAAAGAATACCACTTTCATTACTCATTCGCCCACGTATTAGAATTTTGTTTAATAATTATATTTTGGTTTCCACTTTTGCCATACAATTTAAATTTATACAAAAATTTTATATTATGTATTACAAAATACTATGAGTTTAACATTATATTAAACTTTCTCATGGGCCTTATGTCAAGTAAATAATAGCATTGAAAAATCAATAAATGCCTGATAACAAGAGGCAAACAAATAAAAACAATCGATAAATGTTTAATATGATATGACTTTAATATTTTTTTCATATTTCTATGAACTAAATTTGTATTTAACTTAAAAATAAAATTAAGGCTAAATGTCAGGAAATAACTTTTAAAGCAAAAAATAACCTTGAAAATTTTTCTTATAAAAAAAATTAGAAAATTTAAAAAAAATTGTCAAATTTTTAAAAAATTACTATTTTTATAGGAAATTTTGAAAAAAAATTTTCAACTACACTCTATTCTTATAAGGCATTTTTCAAAAATTTCTATTTTTATAAGAAATTTTTCAAAAATTTACTATTTTTATAGGAATTTATTCAAAAATTTACTATTTTTGTAGGAAATTTTTCAAAAAATTTACTAATTTTATAGGAAATTTTTCAAAAATTTAGTATTTAGGTTGGACATTTTTCAAAAATTTATTACCTTTATAGCAAGTTTTTCAAAAATTTACTATTTTTATAGGAAATTTTTCAAAAATTTCCTATTTTTATATTAAATTTTTCAAAAATTTACTATTTTTATAGGAAATTTTTCAAAAATTTTCTATTTTTATAGGAAATTTTTAAAAAGTTTTCTATTTTTATACGAAGTTTTTCAAAAATTTACTATTTTGATAAGAAATTTTTCAAAAGTTAACTATTTTTATAAGAAATTTTTTTAAAATTTACTATTTTTATAGGAAATTTTTTAAAAATTTACTACTTTTATAGTAAATTTTTAAAAAATTTCCTATTTTTATAGGAAATTTTACAAAAATTTACTATTTTTATAGCAAATTTTTTATAAAATTTTTTAAAAATTTAAAGAATATTTTTCAAAAATGTACTTTTAAAAGAAAACTTTTAAAAAGTTTACTATTTTTGTAGGAAATTTTTTTAAAAATTTGCTATTTTTATAGGAAATTTTTCAAAAATTTACTATTCTTACAGGAAATTTTTTAAAAATTTTCTATTTTTTTAGGACAAATTTCAAAAGCTTACTTTTTTATAGAAAAATTTTCAAAAATTTACTATTTTTATAGGAATTTTTTAAAATTACTATTTTTATAGAAAATTTTTCTAAATTTACTATTTTTAAGGAAAACTTCTCAAAAACTTACTATTTTGATAGGCATTTTTCGAAACTTTCCTGTTTTTATAAGAAATTTTTCAAACATTTCCTATTTTTGTAGGAAATTTTTCAAAAATGTCCTATTTTTATAGGAAATTTTTCAAAAATTTCATATTTGATAGGAAACTTTTAAAAAATTTCCTATTTTTATAGGAAATTTTTCAAAATTTTTTTTTTTATAGGAAATTTTTCAAAAATTTTATGTTTTTATAGGAAATTTTTCAAAAAGTTCCTAATTTTAAAGGAGATTTTTCCAAAATTTACTATTCTTATAGAAAATTTTTACACTTTATATAAAGTTTTTTAAAAAATTACTATAATTACAAAATTTAATATTTATAGGAAATCATTTTATTTTACCAAAAAGTTGTATCTTTTTTTATTAGTTATCGAGGGTGGAGACCAAGATATAAATACTTTAACTTTAATGTAATTTTGGCTATTGACCTGTGCCACAGTTTATTGTTTCCTCTGAATTGTTTCATTATATTCATATTTATTATTATGGGTCTATAAATAAAACTTTAAGTATGCTATATTATAATTACTTTTACCTGGTAGGTATTATTGTCACTTTATTTAAATAAAGAAATTTATTATTAAGTATTTGAAAATTAACTACACGTGCATTTAAGGCCTAACTATAGCGTCTTATGTATTTCTTTTCAATTTCTTACTTAATGTCTTTTCGTTTCCTCTTCCTATTTTTCGTTTTTATTCCTTTTCTTACACTTTGTTACACAACTAATAGCATTAAATAGACTTTACGGTACTTGTAATTAATTACAAAATTTAATTGAAATCTACACGCAACTTTTAAGAATCTTGTTAAAATGAAATGGATTTCGTTGTACCAATTTAAAGTTACATCTAAAAAAACACAAACTGCCAGATAAAGTCAAGGGTGGAGAAATAACTACGTACTAACTAATTTAATTTATATAACCTTTAAAAGCTAAACAGAGAAGGAAATGATGAAAAAACTGAAAATTAAAGTGAAATAACGAAAATAGTTCACTTAAATTAAAGCGACTACGAAAATCTTTTTAGTTTTCGCTTAAGGCAAAAATTATAATCCTCTATTTAGGATTCTTAAAGTCATTAATAATTCTCATTTAAATATTAAACTTTTAGTAGCTTAAAACAAGAGAATGTTAGCAATAAGATAATTTCAAAAATTTATTAAAATTTCTTAAAGCCAAATTGCTTAATTCTTAATACTTTCTTATCTTCTTTTTGCAGAATTTTGGTGAAAATCAAATGTAAATAAAAGAAAATATTTAAAAATCTTTATAGTCTTAGGAAAATTTTCGAAAGTTTAATATTAAATTTTTGTAACATTTCCAAAATTAGTTAATTTTTGAAAAATTTAAAAAAAAAGTTAATTTTTCAATGATAAGTTTTCAAAAAGTTTCCTATAAATAGACAATTTTCGAAAAATTTCTTATAAATGGTCGATGTTATAAACAGTAAATTTCTAAAAAATTTCTTTTAATTAGTAAATTTTCGAAAAATTTCTTATTAATAGTCAATTTTTGAAAAAATTCCTATAAATAGTCAATTTTCGAAAAATTTCCTATAAATAGTCAATTTTCGAAAAATTTCCTATAAATAGTCAATTTTCGAAAAATTTTCCTATAAATAGTCAAATTTCGAAAAATTTCCTATAAATAGTCAATTTTCGAAAATTTCCTTTAAATAGTCAATTTTCGAAAAATTTCCTATAAAAAGTAAATATTCGAAAAATTTTCTATGAATAGTCAATCTTCGAAAAATTTCCTATAAATAGTCAATTTTCCAAAAATTTCCTATAAATAGT
This sequence comes from Stomorhina lunata, assembly GCA_933228675.1. Taxonomy (NCBI): domain Eukaryota; kingdom Metazoa; phylum Arthropoda; class Insecta; order Diptera; family Rhiniidae; genus Stomorhina; species Stomorhina lunata. Next base: position 142,036,490 of record OW121740.1, on the reverse strand, counting down.
CAATTTGCCAAAAATTTCCTATAAATATTAAATTTTCGAAAAATTTCCTATAAATAATAGTCAATTTTCGAAAAATTTCCTATAAATAGTCAATTTTTGAAAAATTTCCTATAAATAGTCAATTTTCGAAAAATTTCCTATAAATAGTCAATTTTCGAAAAATTTCCTATAAATAGTAAATTTTCGAAAATTTACCTATAAATAGTAAATTTTCGAAAAATTTCCTATAAAAAGTAACATTTCAAAAAATTTCTTATCAGTAGTCAATTTTCGAAAAATTTCTTATTAATAGTGAATTTTCGAAAAATTTCCTATAAATAGTAAATTTTCGAAAAATTTCCTATAAATAGTAAATTTTCGAAAAATTTCCTATAAATAGTTAATTTTCGAAAAACTTCCTATAAATATTCAATTTTCGAAAAACTTCCTATAAATATTCAATTTTCGAAAAATTTCCTATTAATAGTCAATTTTCGAAAAATTTCCTATAAATAGTCAATTTTCGAAAAATTTCCTATAAATAGTCAATTTTCGAAAAATTTCCTATAAATAGTCAATTTTCGAAAAATTTCCTATAAGTAGTCAATTTTCGAAAAATTTCCTATAAGTAGTCAATTTTCGAAAAATTTCCTATAAATAGTCAATTTTCGAAAAATTTCCCATAAATAGTCAATTTTTGAAAAATTTCCTATAAATAGTTAATTTTCGAAAAATTTCCTATAAATAGTCAATTTTCGAAAAATTTCCTACAAATAGTCAATTTTCGAAAATTTTCCTATAAATCAATTTTCGAAAAATTTCCTATAAAGAGTCAATTTTCGAAAAATTTCCTATATATAGTCAATTTTAGAAAAATTTCCTATAAATAATCAATTTTCCAAAATATTTCCCTTAAATAGACAATTTTCGAAAAATTTTCTACAAATAGTCAATTTTCCAAAAACTTCCTATAAATAGTCAATTTACAATAAATTGTCAATTTTCGAATAAACTTCAGAAAACATTAAAATTTAAAGGATTTGCTTTTAAGTGTGAATTTTTAATTAAAAAAGATGAAGTCATTGTATTTGTTGTAGTTCTTGTGTACGAGTATTGGTGATTGAATACAAAAGTTCAATTTATTTTTAATAGATTTCTGCTATTGTTGCTACCTTAACAATTGCCGCTTTTTATTTTTTGTTGCTGCTCTTGTTTCATAAAAACAATAAGGAAAAATCAATATTAATCATATCAGTTGTTTTGTGATTTATACTTTTATTGTTGCTAGATGTATTTGTTATTGCACTTTGAATATTTTTTACCTTTGTACTAGTAAGTGAATGTTATTTGAGCTATTGCTTTTTCACTATAACTCTTGCATACTTTTGCATTTTTTAAATATAAATAATACAATAGAGAACCCAATAGTTAATGGGAAGTTGTTAATGGTATCAGAGGATAAATGGGTGGCACTAGAGGTAAAATTATAGTTTTATTTATTGTTTGTTAGGGGGAATTGGTGTTTAGGGATCAGAGACAATAATGGAAAAACAATATGAAATCAATCACTAGATATTAAGTCATATTTGACGTCATTTGATGAATTAAAAATGTAATAACAATAAAGAGTAGAGAAGAGGATGTTTTTTATTATATGCATTAAACTAATACTAACACTATGATACGGGTACACAAATTCAACAAAACAAAGTATGTAGGTGTATATTAATCCTGCATGTTTTTTCTATTGCATATTGAAGTTTTCCTATAAACATTTTACTATTTTATACTAATGTCGTGACTTCTCTAGCCATGAAAAACATTTTTGCTGAAATGAATTATTGCCATGAAGGATCAATGCCAAGGATAACATGCACAAATTATTAAACAAAAATTATTCAAATTATTGTTTTTATTTTCAAAGGCGGTTAAATTAAAAAAAGTTTTTTGTTGAGAAAATAAATTAATTAAAATATAAGTTTTATTTTTAAATCAAGCCAAGCAGTTGATTTCGTTGCTTAATTACAAATAATTTGTTTGCTATTCTTAGAAAATTGTTTGTAATTGTTCTATTATAATAATTATTTTATTTGTAATTTGTTGTTACTATTGTTAAACAAATTTGGCCAGAGACATTAAAACGCAGTGGGTGTGAATATTTTAATTAATAGGAAGTCAACACTTTTTGTTTCAAGAACAGCAAGAGATTTTCAAAAATAGAAATATGTACAAACATTTTTTGGAAATAACCAATAAGGAGTAAATTCTTATAACTGAAAAATTTTCTATAAAAGGATATTTTCTTATCCTAAAAAAAAAATAAATTCTCTAAAATTTAAAATTTTTTTAAAATTTCCGTGATCTTATTTTTATAGGAAATTTTTGAAAAATTTTTTGGAAAATTTTCTATAAAAACATGAAATTAGAAACAAAAATTATACAAATAAGAAATTTTTGAAAAATTTCTTCAAAAAACATTAAAATTTCAAATAAAAAAATAATATATTTTTGAAAAGTTTTATATAAAAAAAAGAAATTTTATAAAAAACATAAGAAATTTTTTAAAAAAATCCTATAAATATAAAATTCTTTTCAAAAATTTCCTATGAAAAGAAGAAATTTTTGTAAAATTTTCTATAAAAATAAGATATTTTTGAAAAATTGTATATAGAAATAAGAAATTTTTAAAAAATTTTCTATAAAAATAAGAAATTTAAAAAAGATTTTCTTTAAACAAAAGAAGCTTTTGAAATATAAGAAATTTTTGAAAAATTTTCTATAAAAAATAAGAAATTTTAAAAAAAATTTTCTTAAAAAACAGTAAATTTTTTAAAAATTTCATATAAAAATATGAAATTTTTGAAAAATTTCCTATAAAAATATAAATTTTTAAAAAATTTCCTAAAAAATATGAAATTTTTTAAAAATATCCTTTAAAAAATACGAAATTTTTTAAAAATTTCCTATAAAAAATGGAAATTTTTGAAATATTTTGGAAAAATTTCCTATAAAAATGTGAAATTTTTGAAACATTTAATAAAAATAAAATATTTAGGAAAAGTTTCCTATAAAAATAAAAAATTTTTGGAAAATTTCTCGTAAAAATAAAAAATTTTTGAAAAATTTCTTTTAAAAATAAGAAATTTTTGAAAATTGAAATGAAAATTTCTTATAAAAATAAAATGTTTTTTAAATATTTCCAATAAAAACAAGAAATTTTTGAAAAATTTCCTATAGAAATAAAAAATTTCAATTTTTATTTCTTTAAGACTTTTTTCAAAAATTTCTTATTTTTATAGGAAATTTTTTAAAAATTTCTTATTTTTATAGAAAATTTTTTAAAATCTTATTTTCATAGGAGCTTTTTAAAAATTTGTAGTTTTTACAGGAACTTTTACAAAAATTTCATATTTTTATAGAAAATCTTTCCAAAATTTTTTATTTTTATAAAAATTTTTTCAAAAATTTCTTATTTTTTTAGGAAATTTTTCAAAAATTCTTATATTTATATGAAATCTTTCAAAATTTGTCTTATTTTAAAAAGAAATTTTTTAAAAATTTCTTATTTTTATAAGAAATCTTTCAAACATGTCTTTTTTTATAGGAAATTTTTCGAAAAGTTCTTATTTTTATAGGAAATTTTTCAAATTTTTTTTAGAAAATTTTTCAAATTTTTAATTTTTATATGAAAATTTTCAAAACATTTTCTTGTTTTTATATCAAATTTTTCAAAAATTTCTTATTTTTATTAGAAATCTTTCAAAAATGTCTTTTTTATAAGAAAATTTTTCAAAAAGTTCTTATTTTTATAGGAAATTTTTCATTTTTTTTTTTTAATTTCTAATTTTTTTAGGAAATTTTTAAAATTTTTAATTTTTATATGAAAATTTTCAAAACATTTTTTGTTTTTTATTAAATTTTTCAAAAATTTCTTATATTTATAGCATATTTTTCAAAAATCCTTTTTTTTACAGGAAATTTTTTAAAATTTCTTAATTTTATAGGAAATTTTTAAAAAATTTTTTATTTTTATTTGAAATTTTTAAAAAATTCTTATTTTCGTAAGAAATTTTCCAAAATTTTTTAATTTTTATAAGAAATTTTTCAAAAATTTTTTAATTTTAAAAGAAATGTGTTAAAAATTTGTTATTTAAAAAAACAAATTCAAAAAAAATTTTGATAGGAAAATTTAAAAAAATTTTGATTTTTATATAAAATTTTTTTCATATTTTTTTATTTTTTCAAATATTTAAATAATATATTTTTAATGGAAAGGACATTTTTACAAAATGCAAGAAATGAATACATGATTTAAAATTTGCATTATCAAAATAATTATTAATCTCGTCACTTCTCCTGACTTAAGTTATCTATAAAATTTCTTTGTTATAACAAATGACGAAATAATTTGTTTTCCAATTTATGTTTTTTAGCAAAATATCTTTTTAACATGACTTCTGTCACAAATACTAATCAATCAATAAATTTTTTTTTTTGCTAATACTTAAACATTTGACTGACATTCGCCGGTAAAACAGCCAAATCAATAAAAATGAATTTGATTTACAAATATCAAGAATTCTGTGAGAATTAATGGCTGTTATATGAGAATTTGTCAAGGTAAAATAAAGCGAAAATTATAATAACAATAATAAATAATATTGGAAAATTATATTTTTATTCTTTGACATTGAAATTGTTATTATTACAAACAGATTAAAGCAAGAAATAGAATATTTGAATTTAATATAGAATTACTACAAAAACTACATGTTCTTTGGTATTTCCTTACTTTACGATATTAGACTTGAAATCCAAGTTTATAAAGTTTAATGTTTAACAAATCTGCAACTTTTTCCCAAGATGTAGCACGAACTAAGTAATGTTGACTTAATGGCTACATTGTTTTTACTTCCCAACTCAGATACATTTTACCTTCTTTTTGTATCTAGGTACAAAGACTTATATTTCTGTATACTTTTCTACTTTTAAATGATCTGTGTAAATCCATAGTAATTTATTGTCGTTTAAAAAGGGAAACAGACAACTAATGCAAGTTGTTAACATTCCATTGTTTACTGTATAAATTTATGTTTTTTTGTGATTATCCAGGTGCATACCTGCATCATCCGATTGAAATTCTTGTTGAAAGAATAAAGAACAAATCGTTTAAGAAATATACTCAGAAGAGGAAATTTCATTAGGGTTAAAATGCGTTAACAAGAAAGACAGTAAAATTTATGGATATTTTAGTCAACCAATAAAGTTTTTGTTAAACAAAATTTTTCATAAATCGACTATTTATTGGAAATCTTTCTAAAATTGACTGTTTATTAGAAATTTTTCGAAAATTTACTGTTTATAAGAAATTTTTACAAAAATTGACTATTTATAGGAATTTTTTTTAAAATTGACTTTTTATAGGAAATTTTTCGAAAATTTACTATTTATAGGAAAATTTTTCGAAAATTTACTATTTATAGGAAATTTTTCGAAAATTGACTATTTGTTGGAATTTTTTTAAAATTGACTATTTATAGGAAATTTTTCAAAAACTGAATATTTATAGGAAATTTTTCGAAAATTTACTATTTAGGAAATTTTTTGAAAATTGAAATTTTTCGAAAATTAACTATTTATATTAAGTTTTTCGAAAATTTACAATTTATAGGAACATTTTCGAAAATTGACTATTTATAGGTAATTTTTCGAAATTTAATATTTATAGGAAATTTTTTGAAAATTGAATATTTATAGAAAATTTTTCGAAATTTGACTGTTTATAAGAAATTTTAAAAAAATTTACTATTTATAGGAAATTTTCGAAAATTTACTATTTGCAGCAAATTTTTCGAAAATTGACTATTTATAGGAAATTTTTCAAAAATTGACTATTTATAGGGAATTTTTCGAAATTTGACTATTTATAGGAAATTTTTCAAAATTTGACTATTTATAAGTAATTTAAAAAAAAAATTGACTTTTTATAGGAAATTTTTCTAAATTTGACTATTTATAAGAAAATTTTCGAAAATTGACTTTTTATAGGAAATTTTTCGAAAATTGCTATTTTATGAGAATTGTTTTTAAAAATTTTCCTATTTTTATAGGAAATTTTTTAAAAATTTCCTTTTTTATAGGAAATTTTCAAAAATTTCCTTTTTTTATAGGTAATTTTTCAAAAATTTCCTTTTTTTATTGGAAATTTTTCAAAAATTTCCTTTTTTATTGGAAATTTTTCAAAATTTCCTTTTTTATAGGAAATTTTTCAAAAATTTCCTTTTTTTATAGGAAATTTTTCAAAAATTTCCTTTTTTTATAGAAATTTTTCAAAAATTTCCTTTTTTTATAGGAAATTTTTCAAAAATTTCCTTTTTTTATAGGAAATTTTTCAAAAATTTCCTTTTTTATAGAAATGTTTCTATTATTATTCTATTTTTATAGTGAAATTTTTATTTTATGAGAATTTTTTAAAATTTTCTATTTTTATAGGAAATTTTTCAAAAATTTGCTTTTTTATAGGAAATTTTTCAAAAATTTCCTTTTTTATAGGAATTTTTTCAAAAATTTCCTTTTTATAGGAAATTTTTCAAAAATTTCCTTTATAGGAAATTTTTCAAAAATTTCCTTTTATTTATGGAAATTTTTAAAAAATTTCCTTTTTTTATAGGAAATTTTTCAAAAATTTCCTTTTTTTATAGGAAATTTTTCAAAAATTTCCTTTTTTTATAGAAATGCTTCTATTATAATTCTATTTTTATAGTGAAATTTTTATTTTATGAGAATTTTTTTTTAAATTTCCTATTTTTATAGAAATTTTTCAAAATTTCCTTTTTTTATAGTAAATTTTTCAAAAATTTCCTTTTTTTATAGAAAATTTTTCAAAAATTTTCTATTTTTATAGGAAATTTTTTCCTATTTTTATAGGAAATTTTTCAAAATTTGCATTTTTTTAAAGGAAATTTTTCAAAAACTTTCTATTTTTATAGCTAAATTTTTCAAAAATTTCCTATTTTTATATCGAAATTTTTCAAAAATTTCTATTTTTATAGTGAAATTTTTCAAAAATTTCCTATTTTTATAATCAAATTTTTCAAAACATTTCCTATTTTTTTAGTGAAATTTTTCAAAAATTTCCTAGTATTATAGTGAAATTTTTCAAAAATTTCCTATTTTTATAGTCAAAATTTTCAAAATTTCCTATTTTTATAGTGAAATTTTTAAAAAATTTCCTGTTTTTATAGGAAAATTTTTAAAAGTTTTCTATTTTTATAGGAAAATTTTTAAAAATTTCCTATTTTTATAGGAAAATTAAAAAAAAGATCCTATTTTTATAGGAAAATTTGTTAGTTTTTTTTTAGTTCTATAGGAAAAATTTTTAAAAATTTCCTATTTTTATAGGAAAATTTTTAAAAATTTCGTATTTTTATAAGAAAATTTTTAAAAATTTCCTATTTTTATAGGAAAATTTTTAAAAGTTTCGTATTTTTACAGGAACATTTTTAAAAATTTCCTATTTTTATAGGAATATCTTTAAAAATTTCCTATTTTTATAGAAAAATTTTAAGAATTTCCTTTTTTTATAAGAAATTCCTCAAAAATTTTTAGCATACAAGTTTGTACATTATTATAAACTTTTTTCCGGAAATGTTTTTTTTTTTGTGGACACTTTTCGATCAATCTCTATTTAAGGGATTATGAACGCAAACTAAAATTTTGCTAACTCCAAATTTTCATTCATTAAATGATTTCGTTGAAGTAATAAATACACGAAATATAACCATAATTAATTTCTAACATGATATGGTAACAGTAAATGGAGTGAATTCTATATAATCTCTAATGTTTTATTTTGATTGACTCCCATAAGTTCACAGTAACTTATGGGTCGTTTTATGTCCCAACATAAATATATAATGATTAAATAAAGACATGTATAAATTTTGACAGCAAAGGTCAAAGGTTAGGTATGTTTTAGTATATATTTTTTTATATGAAAAATTTTTGTTTCGTTTTTGTCTTTAATTTGGTTACACGTTATGGTATTTAAGGCTAAAGTAAATGTTTTATAAATAATGTGTTGATAATAAAATTTAAGAATCCATTTCATTGATATCTATAAAATGTCTTGTCGAAATGAGTTATATCAAAATGATATAGTAATAACTAAATAACCTATTACAAAACATTTCATATTTTCATAGAATATTTTTTTTAATTTCTTATATTTAGAGGAAATTTTTTACAGTACTGTACTATTCTATTTTTCAAAACACGTGCTTAAAAATGTTGAAATTATTATTCACATTACAGTTTTCTACTACACCAGAATTATAGCAAATTAAAACTAAAACTGCAAACAAAATCTAAAATAAAAATGATTTAATTTATTTAGCATAACAAAGTTAAAATGTGAATAAATATCATTTATTGTAGAATAATAAAAATATAAACTTCATTAAAATTAAGGAGAAAAAACATCAAATTAAACGAGAAAAATAAAATTTCATTTAAGGAACTTAAAAGCAAACAACAAAAATCTAATCATATTAAAATGTTTAAAAGAAAAAAAAACTAGGCGAGAAAATAATATTAGGGGAAAAAGATTTTTTGAAGGAAGAAATTAGAATTAAAAAGTTAAGCAATGGAAATGTTCTATTCTAATGCCTTAGCTTAATAATAAATTTAAAACTTTAATATAGAAATATTATCTTATTATAACGGAATTAAAATAAGATAAAATTCTTATCAAAATTTTAAGACTACAACCAAAATTTTTTTCTCAAATTCTGTTTTATATTGAATAGCTTTAATAAAGTTCCTAGTATTTATACTCTTAATATTTTATGTAAGCAAAAAAAATATTTCTCAATTTTTTTATGATTTTTATACTTTTGAACTTTTCATTTTGCTCTACATTTGTCATACAGTCCGTCTTGTCATCCGGCTGTCTTGGTCCCTGCGAGTGTTTAATTGAGTAAATATTATTAAAAAAAAAAATTTATAATTTCATTTAATATCATTTTAGTATTTACAACAAGTGTCAACTGGAGACACTTACACTTCTACACTTTCACTCTTTATAAGTACACTCTTGCATATATTCATATAACTGGGTATCCCTTTATTCAGAAAGTTTATTTTTATTTTCTAACTTTAAGTTTTTTGAAATTTTTCAACAATTTACTATTTTCAAAAATTGACTTTTTATAATAAATTTTTTAAAAATTTAGTATTTGCAGGAAATTTTTCAAAAATTTATTATTTATAGGAAATTTTGTAAAAGTTGACTTTTTATATATATATTTTGAAAATTTATTATTTATAAGAAATTTTTTCAAAAATTGACTTTTTAAAGGAAAATTTTCGAAAATTAACTTTTTAAAGGAAATATTTTAAAAATTTTTCAAAAATTTTCTATTCATAGGAAATTTTTAAAAATTTACTATTGAAGGAAATTTTTCGAAAACGGATTATTTATAGGAAGTTTTTCTAAAATTTACTTTTTAAAGGGATTTTTTTTTTTGAAAATTTACTATTTAAAGAAATTTTTTCAAAAATTTACTATTTATAGAAAATTCTTCGAAAATTTATTTTTTGATATTAAGAAATTTTTTCGAAAATTTATTATATATAGAAAATTTTTCGAAAATTTACTATTTATAAGAAATTTTTCGAAAATTGATTATTTATGGGAAGTTTTTTGAAAATTGACTTCTTAAAGGAAATTTTTCGAAAATTGACTATTTATAGGAAATTTTTTGAAAATTTACTATTTATAGGAAATTTTTCGAAAATTGACTATTTATAGGAAATTTTTCGAAAATTGACTATTTATAGGAAATTTTTTGAAAATTTACTATTTATAGGAAATTTTTCGAAAATTTACTATTTATAGGAAATTTTTCGAAAATTTATTATTTATAGGAAATTTTTCGAAAATTGACTATTTATAGGAAATTTTTCGAAAATTTACTATTTATAGGAAATTTTTCGAAAATTGACTCTTTATAGAAAATTTTTCGAAAATTGACTACTTATAGGAAATTTCTCGAAAATTGACTATTTATAGGAAATTTTTCGAAAATTGACTATTTATAGGAAATTGTTCGAAAATTGTCTATTTATAGGAAATTTTTCGAAAATTGACTATTTATAGGAAATTTTTCGAAAATTGACTATTTATAGGAAATTTTTCAAAAATTGACTATTTATAGGAAATTTTTCGAAAATTGACTCTTTATAGAAAATTTTTCGAAAATTGACTACTTATAGGAAATTTCTCGAAAATTGACTATTTATAGGAAATTTTTCGAAAATTGACTATTTATAGGAAATTTTTCGAAAATAGTCTATTTATAGGAAATTTTTCGAAAATTGACTACTTATAGGAAATTTCTCGAAAATTGACTATTTATAGGAAATTTCTCGAAAATTGACTATTTATAGGAAATTTTTCAAAAATTGACTATTTATTGGCAAATTTTTCGAAAATTGACTATTTATAGGAAATTTTTCGAAAATTTACTATTTATAGGAAATTTTTCGAAAATTGACTCTTTATAGAAAATTTTTCGAAAATTGACTACTTATAGGAAATTTCTCGAAAATTGACTATTTATAGGAAATTTTTCGAAAATTGACTATTTATAGGAAATTTTTCGAAAATAGTCTATTTATAGGAAATTTTTCGAAAATTGACTACTTATAGGAAATTTCTCGAAAATTGACTATTTATAGGAAATTTTTCGAAAATTGACTATTTATAGGAAATTTTTCGAAAATTGTCTATTTATAAGAAATTTTTCGAAAATTGACTACTTATAGGAAATTTCTCGAAAATTGACTATTTATAGGAAATTTTTCAAAAATTGACTATTTATAGGAAATTTTTCGAAAATTGACTATTTATAGGAAATTTTTCGAAAATTTACTATTAATAGAACATTTTTTAAAAATTTACTTTTTATAGGAAATTTTTCAAAATATTATTTTTTGTAGGAAAATTTTAAAAATTTCAAAAATTGATTGATGTTTTCGAAAATTGTCAATTTAAAAGAAATTTTTCAATAATTGACTATTTATAAGAAATTTTTCAAAAACTGACTATTCATAGGAAAATTTACTATATATAGGAAATTTTTTGAAAAACTTTTCATTTATAGGAAATTTTTCAAGAATTAACTATAGGAAATTGTTCGAAAATTTACTTTTTTAACAATTGACTATTTATAGCCAATTTTTCGAAAATTAACTATTTGTTATAAATTTTTTAAAAATAGACTATTTATAACAAATTTTTCGAAAATTTTCTATTTGTAGAAAATTTTTCAAAAAATTTACAATTTATAGGATATTTTAAGAAAACTTTCTACTTATAAGAAAATTTTTCTAAAATTAATTATTTATAGAAAATTTTTAAAAAATTTACTATTTATAGAAGATCTTTAAAAAATTTAACGTTTAATATTTATAGGAATTTATAGGAAATTTTTAGAAAATTTTCTATTTGTACGAAATTTTTCGAAAATTGACAATTTAGAGAAAAATTTTCGAAAATTGTCTATTTGCAGGAATATTTCAAAAATCTACCTCTTACAGGAAATTTTCAAAAATTTACTATTAATAGAAAAAACTACTATTTATATGAAATTTTTCAAAAATTGATTTAAAGTAAAATTTACTACTTTTGGGAATTTTTTTAAAAATTTACTATTTTAAGGAAATTTTTCCAAAATTGATTATTTAAAGTAAATTTTACTATTTATAGGAAATTTTTTAGAAATTTACTATTTGTAGGAAATTGTTTGAAAATTGACTATAGGAAATTTTTTGAAAATTTTTTCCATAAAAATATTTGAGCTGTAAAACTTTTTTTGTAGGGTCCCCCTGTCTCCATTTATATAAATATTTTAGTTACATACATGAATCCTTAGCAGCAAACACTGACTGATTCATCCTTAAATAAATAGAAAATAGCTAAGAAATATAATCTAATATTTAAGGGCGCAAAAGCAAAGCAAAAATCTAATGAAATCATTTAGATTTTTATTTGATTTTATTTTAAGTTTTATGCTCTTGCATGAAAAATGTATTTTGTAATTAAATAAATTGAGAACATTTAATTAAAAATGATTTAATAAATCATTTATTTAAATAGAAAGGCTACAAAGTTATCAATTAGATTTTCTAAGAATTTATTAGAAAAAACAAAGATGTTGCATGCTAAATCATTTTTGTTATTTTAAATATTAAATTTAGTTTGAATATTGACATAAAACCAGATTAGTAGGGAATTGTGTAGGTTGGTAATGTGGTATATGGTATATATATATATATATATATATATATATATATATATATATATATATATATATATATATATATATATATATATATATATATATAAATATAGGAAATTTTTCAAAAATTTCCTATATTTATAGGAAATTTTTCAAAAATTTCCTATTTTTATAGGAAATTTTTCAAAAATTTCCTATTTTTATAGGAAATTTTTCAAAAATTTCCTATTTTTATAGGAATTTTTTCAAAAATTTCCTATTTTTATAGGAAATTTTTCAAAAATTTCCTATTTTTATAGGAAATTTTTCAAAAATTTCCTATTTTTATAGGAAATTTTTCAAAAGTTCCTATTTTTATAGGAAATTTTTCAAAAATTTCCTATTTTTATAGGAAATTTTTCAAAAATTTCCTATTTTTATAGGAAATTTTTCAATAATTTCCTATTTTTAAAGGAAATTTTTGAAAAATTTCCTATTTTTGTAGGAAATTTTTCAAAAATTTCCTATGTTTATAGGAAATTTTTCAAAAATTTCCTATTTTTATAGGAAATTTTTCAAAAATTTCCTATTTTTATAGGAAATTTTTCAAAAATTTCCTATTTTTATAGGAAATTTTTCAAAAATTTCCTATTTTTATAGGAAATTTTTCAAAAATTTCCTATTTTTATAGGAAATTTTTCAAAAATTTCCTATTTTTATAGGAAATTTTTCAAAAATTTCCTATTTTTATAGGAAATTTTTCAAAAATTTCCTATTTTTATAGGAAATTTTTCAAAAATTTCCTATTTTTATAGGAAATTTTTCAAAAATTTCCTATTTTTATAGGAAATTTTTCAAAAATTTCCTATTTTTATAGGAAATTTTTCAAAAATTTCCTATTTTTATAGGAAATTTTTCAAAAATTTCCTATTTTTATAGGAAATTTTTCAAAAATTTCCTATTTTTATAGGAAATTTTTCAAAAATTTCCTATTTTTATAGGAAATTTTTCAAAAATTTCCTATTTTTATAGGAAATTTTTCAAAAATTTCCTATTTTTATAGGAAATTTTTCAAAAATTTCCTATTTTTATAGGAAATTTTTCAAAAATTTCCTATTTTTATAGGAAATTTTTCAAAAATTTCCTATTTTTATAGGAAATTTTTCAAAAATTTCCTATTTTTATAGGAAATTTTTCAATAATTTCCTATTTTTAAAGGAAATTTTTGAAAAATTTCCTATTTTTGTAGGAAATTTTTCAAAAATTTCCTATGTTTATAGGAAATTTTTCAAAAATTTCCTATTTTTATAGGAAATTTTTCAAAAATTTTCTATTTTTATAGGAAATTTTTCAAAAATTTCCTCTTTTTATTGGACATTTTTCAAAAATTTCCTATTTTTATAGGACATTTTTCAAAAATTTCCTATTTTTATAGAAAATTTTTGAAAAATTTCCTATTTTGATAAGAAATTTTTGAAAAATTCCTATTTTTATAGGAAATTTTTGAAAAATTTCCTATTTTTGTAAGAAATTTTAGAAAAATTTCCTATTTTTGTAAGAAATTTTTCAAAAATTTCCTATTTTTGTAAGAAATTTTTCAAAAATTTCCTATTTGTATACGAAATTTTTCAAAAATTTCCCATTTTTATAGGAAGTTTTTCAAAAATTTCATTTTTTTGTAGGAAATTTTTCAAAAATTTCCTATTTTATTGGAAAATTTTCGAAAATTTCTAATTTTTATAGGGAATTGTTTAAAAATTTCCCATTTTTATAGGAAATTTGGAAAAAAATTTCCTATATTTCGTATATTTATAGGAAATTTCTCAAAAATTTCTTGTATTTATAGGAAATCTCTCAAAAATTTCCAATATTTATAAAAAATTTCTCAAAAATTTCCTATATTTTTAGGAAATTTCTAAAGAATTTCCTGTTTTCATAATTTTAAAAATTTCTTCATAACCGAAAAATAAAGTTTTATAAAACAGATTCCTACAATAATCCTTGTATAATTTTGTTTATCATTTATAAATAGGAAATTTAAGTTCTCTTGTTTTCTTAAATATTATCACTTTTTAAAAAGAATAAAAAAATACCATTTAATCAAGAATTTTAGCCAAAGTTTTTAGTGCATAAAATGCTTAACTAACCATTTCTTTATTTAACTAAAAGTTTCTTTAATGACAAAAACAGCCAAGGAGTCATTAAATTTGTTGGTGTTTTATAACAAAATATTTAATCACGGACTGTATAAATTAGTGTAATGACTATCTTGTTGTTCTAGATGTTAAACAATAATAAAAACAAAAAAAAAATAAAAAGACTAAAAGAAAAGGAAATATCTCTGCCTTCCCTTCATTAAAATTTAAAATTGGGTGTCAATTTGTTAGAGGATATAGGGAGATTGTGTTAGTGTTGAAGTGTGGTAGTTAGTGTTGGATTTTTACAGTGTTTGTTTTTAAAGTTTTTTTTATACATTGTTCATTGTTGTTATTTTATATGTGTTTGTTTATCTAAAAGTTGTTTTTTTTTTTTCTCTTCGTCCTTTACAACTCGCGTTTATTGTTCATTTGGATGTTGATTCTGGCTTTTGTTGTTGATGTTGTTAAGATTGTTGTTTTTATAGCTTTTCCTAATTCTAATGGGAGAAAAACTCCTTTCGCAGAAGAATGTTAGTATGTGAATTTAATTATTTCTGATGTTAATGTTACTTTTGTTGTTGTTGTTGCTTTAGCTGTTATTCGAATCCTGCTATTGTTGAGGTTTTAGTTACTTTGTCCTGGCTTTTGTGTGTTAATAAAGATGTCATTTGTTTTCTCATGTAAACATTTCCTGGCTTATGTTTCAAGACCTGAACTTAATGCTTCTCATTTTTGCCATCGTTAAATGTTTGTTATTGTTATAGTTCGTTCTATTGTTCTAGTTTCTGGGAACTCTGTGTTTTGCAACTTTTTTTATTTCGTCCTATATTTAGTGGCTGTTAAGCATGAAAGCATGTTAAGCATAATTTCTTTTGAGTTTCAGATTCTTCTCCTCTGTCACTTTTGGTATTTTAATTAACACATTACAATACCCAAAGCCTTTCAATGAGTGTAATTGTTAAAGGGATTTTGGATTTTTGTCCTTTTGGTGAGTGTTAATTGGAATTTGATGTGGAGGTCTTTAGTCGCTAGAAAAATGTTTTGATAAGATTTTTAGGCGATTATCAAATTTATACCTATTTAATAGGAGTTTAAATTAATCACATTGTCTTGCTAACGAAATTTATTACTTTTGTTAGTCGAAATTGTTTAGGAAATGTCATTAAATTAAGAAAACTTATATTAATACTTATATTTCTAATGTAATGGAAATAAATAATACTTTAAACTTAAAGTAGTTAAGGTAATATTTATGTGGAAACTTAGTTATCAAACTCACTAAGTCCATCATGACATTAGGAAGATGGCAAAAATATATCAGTGTCTTCCCTCATTGATCCATTTGGATCGTTTTAAAAAATTCCAAATTCGGAAAATAAATATTTTAGCAAGGCTACCTAAAGAGTGCTCTAAATAAAATTTGTAGTTCGATTTTCTTAAATAAAAATCAAACTTTTTAATATAAAAACTCTACAAAATACGCAAATATAATGACATATTATACAAAATCATTTAGCATTAAAATGTTTACTTAGTACTCGGGTTTTGCAAAATTATCGACATTTTTCGGAAACCCTCCCATTAAAGATTTTAAGGTTGCTTCTGATACCTTTTTGGAGCATGTGTTCCACCTGCGCTTAAAATCGGACATGTTCTTGGAAATCTTTCCTGTGTTCTTCAATTCCTTTTTTACCAGAGCCCAATACCTTTCCACAGGCCGAAGTTCTGGACAGTTAGGTGGATTTGCCTCTTGTGGTACAAAAATGACATTATTCTTTGAGTACCACTCAAGTGCCTTTTTTCCATGATGGCATGATGCCAAATCGGGCCAAAAAAATGTAGTCACTCTGTGCTCTCTTAAAAAGGGTAGCAACCGTTTTTGTAGGCACTCCTTTATATAAATTTCTGTGTTTATTGTGCCAGATGCCACAAATACTTTACTTCTTTTGCCACAACTGCAAATAGCTTGCCACACGAGAAACTTCTTAGGGAATTTTGTTTGTTTTTTTGTGCGAAACTCTTGCCGAACATTGCCCCGTTTATCAGCAACATAAAAATCTTGACCAGGAAGATGAGAAAAGTCTGCCAGTACATATGTTTCATCATCCATCACACAACAGGTGTATTTTTTTTATAAAATCAGACTTCAATTTTTTCGCTCGTTGTTTTGCTTCTAAGTTCTTTATAGCATTGCGATCTGGAACCTTTTGGACTTTGTATGTCTTCAGTCCAGCATAAGCTTTGACTCTATGTGCAAAATTCGTAGAACATTTCACCGTACGAGCTGCTTTTCTTAAAGAAGTGTTAGGCGCTCTTCGAAAGAGTCGCTCGACTTCTTTTGCCTTACCAATATCTGTAGGACCTTTTTTCCTACCTGATCCAGGTTTTCTTTCAATGCTCAGGTTTTCCTTATACCGTCTGATGGCATTAGAAACCGTTCGAGGGTCAACTTTCAAATTTTTAGCTATTTTTTTAAAAGTCCATGACGGATTTTTTTGAAAAGTTTTAATTATATTTTCACGAACTTTTTTTTCGCAGTCCATTTTGATTAAAATAAATATTGAAAATTAATAATTTTTAAAATAAAAGTATCTGACATATCTATAGAAACTAATTTGATCAAAAAATAAATTATTTCTTGCACTATGGATAAATTTTGTCTAAAATAGTAAATACATATTTTTTTTAGAACACTCTTTATCACTCTTAAGTAATATAAGCAAAGACTAAGCAACCTTCAGTACACCAGGACAAGGCAAGTGAAGATCTACTCCTGCTCGAAATAACAAGAGTGCCCAAGCCCTTTGCTCTTGGTACCCATTTGTTTTTGTAAAAGCGCTTAGCTACAGTCTATGTGTTTCAATACTCACATACAGCAATAGCAATACAAATACACAAATAATTTTGTCTTATTATTATTTTTATTGTTTTTGATTGTATAAAAGCAACAACATTTTCGTACGATTCGTTCGCGAGCATTGACGACAGCGATCGATCATCAATTAAAATTTTGTTTTTGCTAAGCGTATGATATTGCTCTTTCGTTTTTTTCCTTCTTTTTTTGTATTGAATAAAAATTTGTGTACTGGGACCAAATTACGGCATTTGATATCGATCGAAATCTTAGATATTTTCAAAACATTTGTATAGCATACTTTAAGGATAATCAAAATTATTTAAAATATGCACAGTTTACTATATTTTTTGAAGTTATTTGCCAAAAGATGAACAATAGTAAAAGAGTTTTAATTGAACAATATATATTTTTAAAAACGAATCAAAATGGATACCAAATTTCAATAAACTTTTTGCATCGAAGTAACTTTCAACATCCCTAAAGTATACTTCACAATATTCGCTTAAAAGTCTGAGTTTTCGATTGATATCGAATGCGGTAATTTGGCCCCTGGTGTTTACTACTTTATAAGGAATTTTTGGGCACCTTTGGTTTAAACTGAAGGAAATCGGACTGCATTTGCAAATACTGCCTATACAATTGTATATAGTGCATATACCAAATTGGGTGCATTCTTCGGAAAAGGGATAGTAGAAATGTGAGATGTGGTGAAAATGAGACATATAGCTTTATATTATTCAATACAAAATTTGCACATGGTTTCCAATTTTAGAACAGTGAAGTTGCGCTATTTGTTGTTGTTGCTTAGAGGCAATATTTTAAGCTTTTTTGACCTTCAGCCAATTTAAGTTATTTTACATCGACGGCGTGTTAATGCTGAAAGGCAAACCACCGAGGAGGATGCTATGCTTATTAATAATTCAAATACAAATCAACAATTATTGTAAATAGTGTTCTTAGTGACTGGGCTTCAAACCCGGGCTGAATGTGATATATGTATTACGCTTTGTAGTCGATGTGCTAACTAAATAAAGCACCTCCTTTGTGTGAAGATCGTATGAAAGCTAACAAACATCCGCATTCCAGATCACACGGCAATTTAGCATTTGGAGTAACGTAATTTAGAGAAGCTTTTATACATGAAATCGTGCAAAACTGTGTTAGTGAACTTTCCATTTCAGGCACTTTATGGTCAATATTTTATATAAAATACCTATCAGTGAATCTCCTAATGCCTTTAGGTAGAATGAAGACAAAATGATAGGTCTAAAATCTTTCGGTGCAGCTTTTTGAGAATAAAGACTACTTTGGTATCCCTTCATATAGTAGAGATAACTAAGGCCAAAATAACAGATGTATAGCTTACTTCGACATAGGATTAGGGTCACTATAATTTTCAAGGTAACGAAATTGTAGACTAACTGGCTAATGCTAGAGTAGACATGGACGTATGTTATATTCGAGAGGATGTTTGGACTTGACTTTGTTTCTTACAAAGCAAGACAAAATTCAAAACAAAATCATATTAAGTATAATTTGGCTCTTAAGGTAACGATCAAACTATAACTTTTGTGGCTGTTCTCAAAGCTAGTATTTAAATTTTATGTTAAATTTTTGTATAACATTAAATTTGTTTTTCTGAAAAAAAAACTAAGAAAATTGTAGTCTATGGAACTAGGAAGGTTTATTGCACTGAAAAAAACAGAAACTTTTGATGATGACTGGAAAAAACAGGGCCCAAATTGCCGCATTCGATATCGATCGAAATGTAAGATATTTCAGAAACATTTTTGTAGCATACTTTAAGGATAATCTAAATACTAAATTACATATAAGATCCACTAATATTGCAAATTATTTGTAAAAAGTAATAGTAAAAGAGTTTCATTTAATAGTAAAAGAGTTTTATTTAAACTAAATGTTTTCACAAACAAACGAATATGACTAGATGTAAAACTTTATTAAACTTTTCGCAAAGAAAATTATTTTGAAAAGTCCAAAGGTATGTTACATAATTATATTCTTAAACGAGCAATAATTGTATGTACATATATATCTATATATATATATATATATATATATATATAGAATGGCTATCTCGAAAACGGCTCTAACGATTTTGATAAAATTTGGGCAGTGGGTACCTTTTTTGATGTATAGGTCGAATAAGAAGGGACTTTTGGAACATTTGCCTCTAAGAGGGTAAAAACGGGTAAAAAGGAAAAAAAAACGAAAATGCTATATCTACTATAATAATAGGCATTGAAACAAAATTTAAATTATGTTTTGAATAGCTGCTTTTGAATAGCGGACAGGTACTTTTTTCAATCTATGCCCGATAGGGGTAAAAAGGGTGAAAATAGTTTTTTTGGTACCATTATTAGGCCACTCTTATCTTTTGAACCAAACAATATAGAAAAGAATTTTGTAATGCAATCAATAAATGTGAGAAAAATATTGAACACGTGTTTGGTACTTTTTTGATTTCGGGAGCCAAAATGGGTAAAAAAGGGATAAAATTATAACACCTCATGAAGTAATATGAATAGTAACAATATGTTAACTGCGTTTTTATAAAAAATACCGAATTCTATTGGTACCAAGTGCCAAATATGCATATGTAAATTTTTAGAAATTAGGGGATAAAAGGGGAAAAAATTGGTAATGTTATAACTTTTTAATAAATTAATGTTTTTCTGTCTGTATGTCCTTTATAGAATAGTAAACTATGCATTTAACCATGTTTGCTCATGCAATGATCTTTAGCTAAAGTTATTGCACATGAAACGACAAATGTTTTTAAGTTTTTATCACTATCCGACAGGTGGCGCAACTGAAAATTACTCAAAATGAATTAAATCGTAAACTGTGCATTTGTGTTTTTAGCGAAGTTGTATATGATCCTTAGCGAAGTTGTTTTAAATGAGCCGGCGAAGGTTTTCTATGAACAATTTCCAACAGATGGCGCCACTGAAAATTACTAAATTTGAATTAAATCGTAAACTGTGCACAAGTTGATGCCAATGAGACGACGAAGGTTTCTTAGTTGGCATGAACAATTTTCAATAGGTGGCGCCACTAAAAATTACTCAAAGTGAATTAAATCGTAAGCTGTACATTTTATTGTGCAATGATCTTCAGCAAAGTTGTTACACATGAGTCGACGAAGGTTTCTTAGTTGTTATCAACAATTTCCGATAGGTAGCGCCACTGAAAAAAATACTCCAAATGAATTAAATCGTATTTTGTGCATTTTATCAGGCTATGGTCTTTAGCAAAGTTCTTGCGCATGAGTCGATGGAGGTTTCTAAGTCGGTATGACCAATTTCCAAAATATTAAACTATGCATTTTATCATGTGTTGATTGAACAAAATAAATAAAATGATTCAAAATTAATTGGATATTTTGTGTACTGTATTTTCTCTTAATTTATTTTAATTGGTTAGCACTTTATAAAATAAAATATATAAAAACTTTAAAATTCGTCTTATTATTAATCTCCGAGCAAGGCTCGGTCGCCCAGGTACTATTTGATTAAAATCCTGAGTTTTCGGTCAATACCGAATGCGTAGATTTGGCCCCAGCTAATTTTAAGTGGGCTCACCTTTTAGATATAATCTAATCTAATTTATCATTAAACAAGTAAGAAAGAGAGCTATAGTCGGTCAAGCCGGACCATACGATACCCCTCACCACTTAGGTCAAAGGTGTTATTTTTCCTGTATAAAGACAAATATTTGATAAATTTTGCCATCATACAAACATTTTCTCAAACCTTATAAAATATATTTAAGCTGTTTCTGTCATTTGGACTTATGTGAGAGCTAGAGTCAAATGTGGCCCGATTATCTCGAAATTTGGTAAAATGATTACAGTTGTTACAAAAATTATGTATGCAAAAAAATATCATTATTTTCAGATTTACGAGCGTTTTAGTGCTTTTGGTCTCATTTAGTGCGTTTTGGCATAAGAGTTTGTATGGGAGCTATGGTCAAATGTGGACCAATTTCAACGGAATTTGGTACAGTGATTTATGTTTACATAAGCATTACTTGTTTTAAATTTCATGAAAAAATATTGATATTTGTGGCCATTATATCAATGCCGGGAAGTGGGACCTATGGGAGGTACCATAAATATTGGACCAATTTTGTCGAATTTCAATAGCCATGGTTCCACTATCAAAAAAATTTTCTGTGCGAAATTTCATCAAATTATCTTTAGAATTGCGACCTGTACTTTGAGAACATGGTTTAAATACATGGGGGTCCAGCCAGCCAGCCGTCCAGCCAGACGAACGGATATCGCTAAATCGACTCAGAAAGTGATTCTAGGCCTATTGGTGCACTAAAATACAAAGACAAATATTTCAATGTATTACATTCATCAACACAAACTTATAATGCTCTTTCCACCTAATGTGGTGAAGGGTATAATAAATAATAAAATATTTTAAACAAAAGTATCTAAAAAAATTTATAGATAACAATGCAAATTTTTCTAAAAATTCTTTGGACAGTTTTCTTAAAAAGCTATCTTTTCTTAAATAAGTTTTACTTTTTATGACTTTTCCCCACAAACGGCGTTGAAAAAAATGTAGAATAATTCTAGGCATTTAAATTATAAATTCTGTATATCCGTAAGTGTTTAAATTAATAAGAGCTTGTGTATGTCTGTGTGAGTGTAAGTTTAAATAAAATTTAAAAATCTTTGTGTTGGTTAGTAAAATGCAGTATTTTTGAATGTGATTTTAACTTCATTTATTTACTATTTTCTGTAAGTCATTATATCCTTCACCACCATAGGTGGAAAGGGTATTATAAGTTTGTTCTGATGTATGTAACGCATAAAAATATTTGTCTTTGACTCATCTTTTAGTATACCCATAGGCTTAGAATAACTTTCTGAGTCGATTTAGCGATCTCCGTTCGTCTGGCTGGACGACTGGCTGGCTGGACCCCCATGTAAACATTGTAATCAAACTTCAGATCGCAATTCTAAAGATAATTTGATGAAATTTGGCACAGATCATTTTTTTGATAATGGAACCACGGCTATTGAAATTCGTCAAAATCGCTCCATTATTTATAGTACCTTCCATAGGTCCCACTTCCCGGAATTGATATATTGGCCACAAATATCAATATTTTTTCATGAAATTTAAAACAAGTACTGTTTATAAAAACTAAAATCAATGTACCAAATTTCTTAAAAATCGGTCTACATTTGACCATAGCTCCCATACAAACACTTCTTTAAAAACGCACTAAACGAGACAAAAATCTTTAAAACGCTCGTAAATCTAAAGATAATGAGAATTTTGAGTTTAGTTTTTGCATACATATAAGTTTTTTTAACAACTGTAATCAATTTGCCAAATTTCGAGATAATCGGTCCACATTTGACCCTAGCTCTCATATCAGTCTAAATGACAAAAACAGCTAAAATATATAAGTTTTATGAAAATGTTTGTATGATGGCCAAATTTAACAAATATTTGTCTTTATACAGGAAAAAAAAACACCATTAAACTAAGTGGTGAAGAGTATCGTATGGCCAGGCTTGACCGACTATAGCACTTTCTTACTTGTTTTATATTTAAAAGTAATGCACACAGGGATTTTAAAGCAAAAGAGCCCAAAAAAATTAAATTAATCAAAAAGTCTCAGAGTTTTAGAAATCTATAATATATAAACTTTAAGTTCAGAAATTAAATTTAATTTGAATACAGGTAATTTTTAATTTTGTGCTAAAATTGTTCAAAATCAGTAACCTAATTTTTGGCATAAAAACTCTACTGTACAAAATTTGTGTAGTCAATGTTTGCCAGTTTTAATTCTCGATATGATGATGGCCTTTTCATTGCTGTTGCATTGCACATGGCATTGCTAGTTTTTCCATTTGTATAGAGAAAATGTAGTTGTTTAAGTACTGGCGCGTGCGGTAAATTAAATACTTACTCTGCGGTTTGATATATGTATAAAAAAACAGCTTTCTCTATACCGCAAATAAACTTGTTCAATTGTTCGTTGAGTTTTATAAAAGTCTATAACTAAAATAATAAACAAACAAACAAAGGAGAGCACTTGTACTTGTATGTACTTTTGATGCACATCTACAATGAACACAACTATTATTAAGAACAACTTTGGTTTATTGTGCATACATATGTAATAAATCATTACATTTTTATACAAGTGTATAAGTACTTGATGCATAGCAACATATACCCTATAGGAGACATAAGTGCCCCTAGGCTACCTTGAATTAATAAAACGATTTAAGAATTAAATAATACTAATATGCTTATGCTTGTTTATAATATAGATTTTGATAACATATTATCACATATGGTTTGTGTCAATGATAACAAATATGATATTTCAGATTATCTTTATAATTCAGTATTTGATAGAATACAAAGTGTAAAAACATATTTTATTTCAATCTCTAAAATTAAAGCGAATTTTGTACAATAGAATGTTAACGCATTTAAAGTTGTGAACGATAATTTACGCGACTCAAAAGTGAGTGAAATCGACACAGAATACAAAGCATGACTTGACAAAGATTGTTGTACAACACAAGAAGTACTTGCATTATTATTGGAAGTCACACAATACAATTTAAAGCAAAATAATTCATTCAAAAATATACCCAGCAAAACTTTGGTAATGGCAAGTACTCTGATAACTGGTTACCTTGTAACGACTACAACATACCATCCGAATAAATAATAAGTTATTACAGAAGTACTTATTTGTAATTAAGATGGTAATTTAAATTGAATGGCCCCGGTTCAAATCCCACCAAGGGCAACAATTTTTTTTAGTTTTTTTTTTTATTAAAAGAGTCTTTTTAAATGATTTTTGAATTTTAAGAACTTAAATATTATCTTCTGTAAAAAAAATTTGTTAAACTATCTCACGTTAATGAAAAAATACCATCATGAGTCAATTTTGATTATGTAGGGGATGTTGAATACCAAACACGATTCTAATTGGTCTTAACTTGGTAAGCCCAACTTATCTGGGTCATCCTTCATCTCAACTGTGGACACACACCTCCTCATGGTATCACCCGGCGAGCTAGTTTAACACCCATTAATATTGTGAGTTAACATGTTCCGAGAGTTGTCCCATAAGATCGATAAAAATGGGTTAGGATTACGGGCTAGTAACCCTCTCTTGAAAAAAAAAATACAATGAATAGGATAAAATTAGAATTGAAATGTCCCACTACCTAATATTAGAGGAGGATGTCCGAAACTTCGATAGAAAGACCAAGTAGAGGAACAGTTTTCAAAGCTTGGCCTATAAAATTGGAGAATATTCGCACAAGATGCTCTGACTTTGACCTTAGCAGGTTGTAACATTTAAGTAAGTAAGAGTCAATCTTATGTAAAAACTTATACAAAAAAGAAGATTTAAATTGTTTAAGTTTTAAAATAATTTTAAAAAAGTTTTAAAATAATTACAAAAAATCGTATAAAAATATTTTTCCAAAAATTACAACAAAGCAAAAAAAAGCAGGGAAAAACAAAGTCATTTTCACATGATTTTGGATCTAAAAATAAAAATTGTTTATATTAATTATAAGCTGCTAAGTTTTTAACATATGAAGTAGCTCAGTGGAAAAGTCTCTGCCTAGCAGTCCGGAGGGTCTGGGTTCGAGCCCCCATGGGATCTTAAAAGAATTTTTTATTTCGTTTAAAAATATATGTTTTTAATAAAACAACAACAAAAAAGTTGTTGCTGTTGTTGTTGTTGCTTTCAAATTGCTTACCCAAATCATTACTTTTCTGCAATTGGTAAGTACTTGCCTCCAATGACATCCCCATGTTAATGTAATGACTTAAACAGCGAATGAGTAAGTAGTTCGTGTTCAATAGTTTAACTGTTTAACTCATTATTTGGTAATGAAAAGTTTTACTGGGTAAATATATAAAAAATAATGAATTTTTGAATAGTTTCCTTTAAAAACTCGAAATTTCAAAAAAAAGTTCTTATAAAAATAAGAAATTATTAAAATATTTCCTTTACAAATAAGAAATTTTTGAAAAATTTTCTATAGAAAAAATTTAATTTATATTTAAATAATTGACATAATAAGAACTTTTCTATAAAATAACAAACTTTTGCAAAATTTTTTAGAAAAAATAAGAAATTTTTTAAAATTTTCTATAAAAATAAGAAATTTTTAAAAAAATTCCTATAAAAATAAGAGATTTTTAAATAATTTCCTACAAAAATAAGCAATTTTTAAAAAATTTCTTATAACAATAAGAAATTTTTGAACAATTTCGTACAAAAATAAGAAATTTTTGAAAAATTTCGTTAAAAATAAAAAATGTTTGAAAAATTTTATATAAAAATAAAAAACTTTTATAAATATTCTCATAAAAATAAGAAATTTAAATTGAAATTGAAATTTTTGAAAAATTTCTTATGAAAGTACGAAATTTTTTTAATATTTCCTACAAAAATAAGAAACATTTTAAAAATTTTCTATAAATATATTATATAAATATATTCAATAAAAATATAAATTTTTTCAAAAATTTCTTATAAACACAGAAGATTTTTGAAACATTTTCTACTAAAAAGAACATTTTTGAAAATTTTCCTAGAAAAAAAAAACCCTATAAAAATATAGAAAAATTTTAAAAAATTTTCTAAAATAATACAAAAATTTTAAGTAATTTCCTATAAAAATTAAAAATTTTTGAAAAATTGTCTATAAAAACATAAAATTTTGTAAAAATTTCCTATAAAAATTGCAGATTTTTGAAAAATTTCCTATAAAAATAGACAAATTATAAAAAATTTCCCATAAAGATAGAATTTTTTTTTAATTTCCTATAAAAATAGAAAATTTTTTTAAAAATTTCCTATAAAAATAAAAAATCTTTTTTTTTAATTTTCTATAAAAATAGAAAATTTTTGAAGAATTTCCTATAAATTTCTTATAAAAAATAGAAAATTTTTCAAAAATTTCCTATAACAAATAGAAAATTTTTCAAAAATTTCCTATAAAAAATAGAAAAATTTTCAAAAATTTCCTATAAAAACTAGAAAATTTTTCAAAATTTTCTTATAAAAAATAAAAAATTTTTAAAAAATTTTCTGTAAAAACATAGGAAATTTTTTTTAAATTTCCTTATAGAAAAACAGAAAATTTTTTGAATATTTTCTATAGAAAAACTTTCAAAATTTCCTGCAGAAAAATAGAAACATTTTTAAATTTTCCCATGACCTAGTCTATATCGAAGTCTTAGTCTATGTCTTAGTCTATGCCTAAGTTTTAGTCTATGTTTTAGTCTATGTCTATGTCTTAGTCTATGTCTTGTCTAAGTCTTAGTCTATGTCTTAGTCTATGTCTTAGTCTATGTCTTAGTCTATGTGTTAGTCTATGTCTTAGTCTATGTCTTAGTCTACGTCTTAGTCTATGTCTTAGTCTATGTCTTAGTCTATGTCTTAGTCTATGTCTTAGTCTATGTCTTAGTCTATGTCTTAGTCTATGTCTTAGTCTATGTCTTAGTCTATGTCTTAGTCTATATCTTAGTCTATGTCTTAGTCTATGTCTTAGTCTATGTCTTAGTCTATGTTTTAGTCTATGTCTTAGTCTATGTCTTAGTCTATATCTTAGTCTATGTCTTAGTCTATGTCTTAGTCTATGTCTCAGTCTATGTCTTAGTCTATGTCTTAGTATATGTTTTAGTCTATGTGTCAGTCTATGTCTTAGTCTATGTATTAGTCTATGTATTTTTCAAAAATGTCATATAGAAAATTTTTTAAAGATTTCCTATTACAAAACAAAAAATGAAAAATTTCCTATAAAAAAAATAGAAAATTTAAAAAAAAATTCCTATAAAAAAATAGAAAACTGTTCAAAAATTTGCTGTAAAAAATAGAAAATTTTTCAAAAATTTCCAATAAAAAAGAAAATATTTTAAAAATTTCCTAGAAAAATCGAAAATTTTTGAAAAGTTTCCTAAAAAAATAAAAAACGAAAATTTTTTAAAATTTTCCTATAAAAATAGACCCTTTTTGAAAAATTTTTAATAAAAAAAAAAATTTGTGAAAAATTTTTAACAAAAAAGAAAAATTTTGAAAAATTTCCTATAACGAGAGAAAATTTTTGAAAAATTTCCTATAAAAATAGAAAATTTTTGAAAAATTTCCTATAAAAATAGAAAATTTTTGAAAAATTTCCTATAAAAATAGAAAATTTTTGAAAAATTTCCTATAAAAATAAAAAATTTTTAAAAAATTTCCTATAAAAATAGAAAATTTTTGAAAAATTTCCTATAAAAATAGAAAATTTTTGAAAAATTTCCTATAAAAATAGAAAATTTTTGAAAAATTTCCTATAAAAATAGAAAATTTTTGAAAAATTTCCTATAAAAATAGAAAAATTTTGAAAAATTTCATATGAAAATAGAAAATTTTTGAAAAATTTTCTAAAAAAAAAAGGTAATTTTTTTAAAAATTTCCTTAAAAAAATAGAAAATTTTTTAAAAAATTCCTAAAAAAAATAGAAAATTTTTGAAAAATTTCCGAAAAAAAATTTCTATAAAAATAGAAAATTTTTGAAAAATTTCTTATAAAAATAAAATTTTTTTTAAAAATTTCCAATAAAAATATAAAATTTTTGAAAAATTTTCTTTGATCTTATAATGATACAACACAACTAAAACATAATATTTAATATCTAAAGTGAGTACTTAGATTCCTATTAGGTCATTAGACAAACATGATATCCTTTAACCATTACTCGAAGCATTCATTAATCTAAATTGGCCAAATAAATTTTCACTTTTGTTTGAAATCCAACACGTATGAACAATATACATGAGTTTTGTGCAGTCAACACTTGACCAGTGCCCCGTTGGCTTTAATTTGCAGTCAAAATCAGAAAAATCGTTTGATTTTATTGAAAGATTTTCCTACTAATGAAAAGCTGTTTTCCCTTTTGGCACCCTGCTATTTTTGTTAGGGCTTTTCAATTTGTGGGAAAACAGTCATTACAAATATCAAAAGTCAATGTAAAGATATTTGTTAAAGTGTTTGTTTGCATTTTTTTTTTGCTGGGTATTTGATCAATTTATCTTTTGTCTTTGTATATTTTTTTTAGTTTTTCTTTTGGTCATATAAATTGCCATTCATTCAATCATTCCTATATTCATGCATTTTTATTTATTAATTCATTCCTTTTCAGTCATTTATTTGTCTACATATAAGTATAAGAGTATTTGTATTTAATCATATATATGCGAATTTAACTATCCTAGCCATTTATTTAATTGTGGAGGGTGTTAACGTAAGCTTTTATTCTGTCTGTCTGTCTGTCTGTCTGTCTGTCTGTCTTAACGTCTGCTGGTGTCTAATAGACGTTGCTTAGTTCAGATGTTTTTGCTGATCTTAAATACAAATTCTAATGAGTTACTTCCCCCAATTGTCTTTAAAAGTGTTTAATATTGGACTATCTCTGTTTAAATTTTGGTAACAAAAACATGCAGTGTAAAGGCACCTTAAATATCTGTTCGTATGTGACACTTTGCCTTTTGCTTTATTGTAGATGGTATATATGTATGTATGTCTATGAATCATTTTAAATTCCCATCTTGATGGTTTTAATGGTCAATACGGTTTCATTTGTTGGTTGTGTTTTTATTTATTTGATTTTTAATTTAATCTTTGTGATTTTTTTAACTATAAAAATATTTTCCATTAAGAAGAAAGACAAATGGCGCGTGTGTGATAAAAAAAATGTTTTTAGAATAGTTACATATGTTTTTATGGGCTTGTTTACCCTAAGCACCAGAAACACATTTTATTTAAAAAATTTTAAATTATACAAATGACATTAAAACTCTGGAAATTATTTGAATCATCTAAATGTTAATGAGTTTTACGAAAATACAAATTAAACTTAGAAAACAGATTGCCCAAAAGAATTTGAAGCTGCTTTGACTACAATTCTTTTTTTATATAGATGGAGAAAAATTAATCAAAAAAAGTAAACTAAAATTGCACTTGAATCCTCAAAAAGAAATTTAAAAAATCAAGGTGATAGAAGTGTTTGACAAACACCCATCACTTCAAACACTCACTTCCACTTATTCTATGTCCACCTTCAAACAAAAGTTCATTTTATGGCAAATATTTGTAGCACTTGACAAAACAAACATTATTACAAAATCAATTCAATTGAACTATTTTTCTTTTAATATTTATTTTCAAAAAGGCTTCACTTGCATTCTTTCTTTTTTCCATTTTTCCCTTGATAAATTGTACTATTTTAAGATGAAACATCTCTTCTATTCAATCTATTTTTCATCCTTGAGATAGAATAAAAAAAGTAAAATTGAAAATTAATTTCATAAAAAAAGTAAATGTTAAATTGAATTTATTAATTAAGTTAAGGCCAGAAGGTACTTAAGCGACAAGAAAATATAAAAGTCAATTGAAAAAAATTTGTAAGAAAATTTTCAAACTTCCCTATTTGTATAGGAAATTTTTTTAGAAATTTCATATTTTGAAAGGAAATTTAAAAAAAAAAGTCTTACTTTTGTATGAAACTTTTCAAAAATGTATTATTTTTATAGGAAATTTTTCGAAAATTTCTAATTTTTATAGGAAGTTTTTTAAAAATTTGTTATTTTTATAAGAATTTTTTCAAAAAATATCTTAACTTATAGGAATTTTTTTCTAACATTTCTTTTTTTATCTTTATCCCAGCAAAACTTTGGTAATGTCAAGTACTCTGATAACTGGTTACCTTGTAACGACTACAACATACCATCCGAATAAATAATAAGTTATTACAGAAGTACTTATTTGTAATTAAGATGGTAATTTAAACTGAATGGCCCCGGTTCAAATCCCACCAAGGGCAACAATTTTTTTTAGTTTTTTTTTTTTATTAAAAGAGTATTTTTAAATGATTTTTGAATTTTAAGAACTTAAATATTATCTTCTGTAAAAAAAATTTGTAAAACTAACTCACGTTAATGAAAAAATACCATCATGAGTCAATTTTGATTATGTAGGGGATGTTGAATACCAAACACGATTCTAATTGGTCTTAACTTGGTAAGCCCAACTTATCTGGGTCATCCTTCATCTCATGGTATCACCCGGGGAGCTAGTTTAACACCCATTAATATTGTGAGTTAACATGTTCCGAGAGTTGTCCCATAAGATCGATAAAAATGGGTTAGGATTACGGGCTAGTAACCCTCTCTTGAAAAAAAAATACAAAGAAGAGGATAAAATTAGAATTGAAATGTCCCACTACCTAATGTTAGAGGAGGATGTCCGAAGCTTCGATAGAAAGACCAAGTAGAGGAACATTTTTCAAAGCTTGGCCTATAAAATTAGAGAATATTCGCACAAGATCGAAATCCATGGAATTCTAAAATATGCTCGGACTTTGACCTTAACAGGTTCTAACATTTAAGTAAGTAAGAGTCAATCTTATGTAGAAACTTATACAAAAAAGAAGATTTAAATTGTTTAAGTTTTAAAATAATTTTAAAAAAGTTTTAAAATAATTACAAAAAATCGTATAAAAATATTTTTCCAAAAATTACAACAAAGCAAAAAAAAGCAGGGAAAAACAAAGTTATTTTCACATGATTTTGGATCTAAAAATAAAAATTGTTTATATTAATTATAAGCTGCTGAGTTTTCAACATATGAAGTAGCTCAGTGGAAGAGTCTCTACCTAGCAGTCGGAGGGTCTGGGTTCGAGCCCCCATGGGATCATAAAAAAAATGTTTGTATTTCGTTTAAAAATATATGTTTTTAATAAAACAACAACAAAAAAGTTGTTGCTGTTGTTGTTGTTGCTTTCAAATTGCTTACCCAAGTCATTACTTTTCTGCAATTGGTAAGTACTTGCCTCCAATGACATCCCCATGTTAATGTAATGACTTAAACATCGAATGAGTAAGTAGTTCGTGTTCAATAGTTTAACTGTTTAACTCATTATTTGGTAATGAAAAGTTTTACTGGGATAGGAAATTTTTTAAGAATTTTAC
Source organism: Stomorhina lunata (assembly GCA_933228675.1). Taxonomy (NCBI): domain Eukaryota; kingdom Metazoa; phylum Arthropoda; class Insecta; order Diptera; family Rhiniidae; genus Stomorhina; species Stomorhina lunata. Next base: position 142,005,187 of record OW121740.1, on the reverse strand, counting down.
ATTTTTAAAGAAAACTTTCATATTTTTATAGGAAATTTTTCAAAAATTTATTATTTTTATATAAAATTTTTAAAGTTTCTTATTCTTATAAAATTTTTAAAATACTCTTATTTTTACCTGAAATTTATAAAAAAAAATCTTATTTTTATAGGATATTTTTCAAAAATTTATTATTTTTATAATAATATTTTCAAGAATGTTTATTTTAATAAAAAAAAAAACTTTTCAAAAATAGCTCTATTTATAAGAATTTTTTTAAAAATTTCTTTATCAACTTTTTCAAAATTTCTTATTATTTTTAGAAAATTTTTAAAAAAATTTTCAAAAAAAATTTTATTTTTCTAGGAAATGTTTCAAAAATGTAATACTTTTTAAGAAATTTTTCATAAATTGTTTATTTTTGTAGGAAATTTTGAAAAAATTTCATATTGTTTTTTAAGAAATTTTTCAAAAATTTCAAATTTTTTTTGGGAAATTTTTCAAAAATTTCATATTTTTATCAATAATTTTTAAAAATTTCATACTTTTATAGTAAACTTTTCAAAAATTTATAATTCTTGTTTTTATAGAAAATTTTTCAAAAATTTCATATTTTTATAGGAAATTTTTCAAAATTTTAATATTTTTTTAGGAAATTTTTCAAAAATTTAATATTTTTACAGGAAACATATTCTTATTTTTATAAGAAACTTTTGAAAAATTTCTTATATTTATAAGAAAATTTTAGAAAATTTCTTATTTTTATAGGAAACAATTCAAAATGTTTTATATAAAATTTTTCAAAAATTTCTTATTTTTATTTGAAATTTTTTTAAAAATTTCTCATTTTTATAAAAAATTTCTTATTTTTATAATAAATTTTTAAAAAATTTTTTATTTTTATAAAAACTTTTTGAAAAATTTCTTATTTTTATAAGAAATTTTTCAACATTTTTTTTATTTTTATTAGAAATATTTCAAAAATCTCTTGATTTTATAAGAAATTTTTAAAAAATTTCTCATTTTCATAAGAAAATTTTCAAAAATTTCTTATATTTATAAAAAATTAAAAAAAAATCTTATTTTTATAAGAAATTTTTTTAAAATTTCTTATTTTTGTAAGAAAATTTTGTATTTTAAAAAATTTCTTATTTTGATAAGAAATTTTTTAAAAATTTCTTATAAAAATAAGAGATTTTTGAAATATTTCTATATTTATAAGAAAATTTTCGAAAAATTCTTATTTCTATAGGAAACTATTCAAAAATGTTTAATTCTTATTTAAAATTTTTCAAAAATTTCTTATTTTTATTTGAAATTTTTCAAAAATTTCTCATTTTTATAAGAAATTTTTAAAAAATTTCTTATTTTAATAATAAGTTTTTCAAAAATTTCTTATTTTTATAAAAACTTTTCAAAAACGTCTTATTTTTATAACAAATTTTTCAACAATTTTTTTATTTTTATAAGAAATATTTCAAAAATCTCCTATTTTTATAAGAAATTTTTCAAAAATTTCTTATTTTTATAAGAAAATTTTCAAAAATTTCTTATTTTTTTAAGAAATTAAAAAAAAAAAACTTATTTTTGTAAAAAATTAAAAAAAAATCTTATTTTTATAAGAAATTTTTTAAAAATTTCTTATTTTTATAAGAAATTTTCGAAAATTTTCTTATTTTTATAAGTAATTTTTGAAAAATTTCTTATTTTTATAAAAAAATTTTGAAAAATTTCTTATTTTTATTAGATATTTTTTAAAAGTTTCTTATTTTTACACGAAATTTTTGAAAAATTTCTTATTTATAGGAAATTATTCAAATTGTTTTTATTTTTTTGGAAAATTTTTCAAAAAATTCTTATTTTTTAGAAAATTTTGCACAAATTTATTATTTTTATAGGAAACTTTTCAAAAGTTTATAATTTTTTATTTTTATAAGAAAGTTTTAAAAAATTTCTTAATTTCATAAGAAATTTTTCAAAATTTTCATCTTTTTATAAGAAATTTTTCAAAAATTTCTTATTTTTAAAAGAAATTTTTCAAAAATTTCTTATTTTTATAAAAAAATTTTTCAAAAATTTTTTATTTTTATAGGAAATTTATCGAAAATTTCTTATTTTGATAGAAGTATTTTTAAAAAGTTTCTTTTATTATAGGAAATTTTTTAAAAATTTCTTATTTTTATAGAAAATTTTGAAAAAATGTCTTAGTTTTATAGGAAAATTTTGAAAAATTTTTATTTTTATAAGAAAATTTTCAAAAAAATTTTATAAAAGAATTTTTAAAAAGTTTGTTTTTTATAAGAATTTTTTAAAAAAGTTGTTATTTTCATAGGAAATTTTTAAAAAATTTTTTATATTTATAAGAAATTTTTTAAATTTTGTAAGAAATTTTTGTATTTTGAAAAATTTCTTATTTTTATATCAAATTATTTAAAAATGTTTAATTTTTATTTGAAATTTACAAAAATTTCTTATTTTAATAATAAAATTTTCAAAAGATTCTTATTTTTATAAGAAAGTTTTAAAAAATGTCTTAATTTCATAAGAAATTTTTCAAAATTTTCATCTTTTTATAAGAAATTTTTCAAAAATTTTTTTTATTAGAAATTTTTTAAAAGTTTCTTATTTTTATACGAAATTTTTGAAGAATTTCTTATTTTATAGGAAATTATTCAAATTGTTTTTATTTTTATGGGAAATTTTTCAAAAAGTTCTTATTTTTTTTTTTTTGAAAATTTTGCACAAATTTATTATTTTTATAGGAAACTTTTCAAAACTTTATAATTTTTATAGGAAATTTTTAAAAAAAAATCTTATTTTTATAAAAAATATTTTAAAAATTTCAAATTTTTACAAGAAATTTTTCAAAAATTTCTTATTTTGATAATACATTTTTAAAAAATTTCTTATATTTATAAGAAATTTTTGAAAAATTTCTTATATTGATAAAAAAAAAAGAAATTTTTCAAAAATTTTTTATTTTGATAAGAAATTTTTCAAAAATTTTTTATTTTTATAATACATTTTTGAAAAAGTTCTTATTTTTATAAGAAATTTTTTTTTTATATCAAATTATTTAAAAATGTTTAATTTTTATTTGAAATTTACAAAAATTTCTTATTTTAATAATAAAATTTTCTAAAGATTCTTATTTTTATAAGAAATTTTTCTAAAATTTCTTATTTTTATAGGAAATTTTTCAAAATTTTTGTTACTTTTATAGGAAATTTTTCAAAAATTTCGTTTTTTTTATTTTGAAATTAGAAGTTTATTTTTATTGAAAATATAAATAAAAGTGTTCATATTTTCGAAGACTTTGTTGTACAATATAATTTATCTTTTATTGCAAAAAATATCTAAAACTCACCAGTAGTTGCAGTAGTAGTTTGTTGGTCGTCTGTTGTAACCATGAATTACACACAATTTTCTTCTGATAAATATTTTTTATATTTAAATTAATTTTATCCATTTTTCAAAAGTTTCTTAGCACTGAAAATTTCACTTAATTTCAATTCTTCAACTTGGCAAATGTCAACAAATTCGTAAATAATAGTTTCTAATTCATGAGTTAAGTTTTGTTTTAAATTCAAAAAACTCAATGTTTTTCCTCGAAGTATTGAAGTTATATTGAGTGTAGCTGCTAGTAATGACAATATTGTTATAAGTTTTTTTGTATTAAATAGTTTATAGTTTTTTAAATTACACTTTTGTTGTTTTAAACTAGAAGTCGTTTTTGAAAATGTCGTTATTGTTGATGCTGATGCTGGAGCTGTTGCTGCTTCTTTAAGCCCGTCAGCCATTAGATTTAACATCATCGTAAAGACCTCAGATATTGATACCAGAACGAAAACATTATTTTCAACTGCTTCACGTCTTTCCTTTAGGATTTTCTTCTTCTTTTCTCTGTAATTCTTTTTAGCCACTAGCACTCTTTCCTGTCTCTCTTTCAAGTCTTTGTCAATATTTGTGACACAAATGCTGTTAGTTTTTGTTGGCTTATTTTAGTAGTTCAGTTTAGTTTAGTTGAACATTATTATTATTATATAATAAATATATTTTCTGTTTAGTTAAAAACGTCAATCATTTTAGTTGAAGTTGTTAAACAAGCATTTGTCTTGAACGACGAAAGAAAAAAAAACTTTAATAAGAGCACGTATTTTAGCTGTTAGGAGTTTCATTCCTGTGATAGTTTCATTCTTTTTCAGTTTTTCTCAGTTAAATTTAAAATAATTTATATGAAAGATTTTTCAAGACAACATCTGCAAGTAGATAAAATAAAGACGTTTAAATGTTGAGTTTTCTTGGAAAAATATTTTATGAAATTTTGCTGGAAAAATAATGTCTTTATTAAATAAATATTATTTCAGAAAAAAATTTTATATTTAAGAAAAATTAAATTTTGACGAAATTATAATATTGCAAATAAATAAAATATTAAATTAATTATTATAAATATTTGCAATATCAAATTTATTGACTAGAACTATCTGTAATATAAAAAATTTAAAAAGAAATATCTATTTCTATATGCCTTCCGTACAATGTCAATATATCTTCAAAAATTTACTATTTATAAGAAATTATTTAAAAATTTTCTATTTACAGTAAATTTTTCAAAAACTTACTATTTATCTATAGAAAATTTTTCAAAAATTTACTATTTATAGAAATTTTTCAAAAATTTACTATTTACAGGAAATTTTTCAAAAATTTACTATTTAAAGGAAGTTTTTCAAAAATTTACTATTTAAAGGAAATTTATCAGAAATCTACTATTTATAAAAATTTTTCAAAAATTTACTAATTATAGGAAATTTTTCAAAAATTTACTATTTATAGAAAATTTTTCAAAAATTTACTATTTATAGGAAATTTTTCAAAAATTTACTATTTATAGGAAATTTTTTAAAAAATTACTATTTATAGGAAATTTTTCAAAAATTTACTAATTATAGGAAATTTTTCAAAAATTTACTATTTATAGGAAATTTTTAAAAAATTTACCATTTATAGGAAATTTTTCAAAAATTTACTATTTAAAGGAAGTTTTTCAAAAATTTACTATTTAAAGGAAATTTTACAAAAAAAAATTTTTCAAAAATTTACTATTTATAGGAAATTTTTCAAAAATTTACTAATTAAAGGAAATTTTTCAAAAGTTTAGAATTTAAAGGAAAGTTTTCAAAAATTTACTATTTAAAGGAAAATTTTCGAAAATTTACTATTTATAGGAAATCAAATATTTTTTATTTATAGAAAATTTTTTAAAAATTTAATATTTTTGTAAGGAATTTTTATTTTTATAGGAAATTTTTCAAAAATTTACCATCTTTATAAGAAATTTTAAACAAATTTTTAAGAAAACAAATAATTTTTATAGAAAAATTTTATCAAAGTTCACTATTTTATAGAAAATATTTCAAAATTTTCAATTTTTATGTGAAATTTTTCAAAAATTTCTTATTTTAATATGAAATTTCTCAAAAATTTAATATTTTTGTAAGAAATTTTTATTTTTTTAAGAAATTTTTCAGAAATTTTCTATTTTAATAGGGAATTTTTCAAAAATTTACTTTTTCTATAGGATATTTTTAAAGAATTTCTAATTTTTATGGAAAATTTTTTAAAAATTTCTTATTTTTACAGAAAATTCTTCAAAAATTTTTTACCCATATAGGAAATTTTTTTTTAAATTTCTTATTTTTATAGGAAATTTATAAAAAAAATTCTTAGTTTTATAGGAATCTTTTCAAAAATTTCTAATTTTTATAGGAAATTTTTCAAAAATTTCTTATTTTTATAGGAAATTTTTCAAAAATTTCTTATTTTTATAGGAAATTTTCAAAAATTTCTTGTTTTGAGAGGAAATTTTTCAAAAATTTCTTATTTTTATAAGAAATTTTTCAAAAATTTCTTATTTTTGTAGGAAATTTTTTAAAAATTTATTATTTTTATAGGAAATTTTTTAAAAATTTCTTATTTTTATAGGAAATTTTTCAAAAACTTCTTACTTTTATAGGAAATTTTTCAAAAATTTCTTACTTTTATAGGAAACTTTTCAAAAAATTTTTAATTTTATAGGAAATTTTTCAAAAAATTCTTATTTTTATAAGAAATTTTTCAAAAATTTCTTATTTTTATAGGAAACTTTTCAAATTTTTTTTTATTTTCATAGAAATTTTTTCAAAAATTTCTTATTTTTATAGGAAGTTTTTCAAAAGTTTTTATAGGAAAATTTAAAAAAATTTTTTAGTTTTACAGGAAATTTTTCAAAAATTTCTTATTTTTTTATAGGAAATTTTTAAAAAATTTCTTATTTTTATAGGAAAGTTTTCTAAAATTTCTTATTTTTGTACGAAATTTTCAAAAATTTCTTATTTTTATAAGAAATTTTTCAAAATTTTTTTATTTTTATATGAAATTTTTAAAAAATTTCTTATTTTTATAGGAAATTTTGCAAAAATTTGTTATGTTTATAGGAAATTTTGCAAAAATTTCTTATTTTACAGAAAATTTTAAAAACTTTTTTTCTTATTTTTATAGCAAATTTTTTATTATTATGAAAATGTTAAAAACTTTTTTTATTTTTAGGGAAAATTTTTTTAAAATGTCTTGTTTTTATAAGAAATTTTTATTTAATTTAACAAATTTAAAAACAAAGGCTATTTTTTTGTATATCTATGCGAAAAGTTTTCTTTTCGGCTAAGGTTTTTTGTTCATTTTTATATATATGTACCTTAAAATATTACCTAGATCTTCAAAAAAATCATATGGGTTATACTTAGATATTATATGTCAGCACTTATCAGCCACCATGTTAAACCATTCATTAGATTTCTTCAACAATTTTAATTACTTCAACTAAAGTTTTTCTTAAGCTTAAAATCTCTTTTCATTATAATGTCACCTTTAACTGATACTAACTAAATCTATTGCTCATTTATTACTTTTCTATTATTTTATCTCTTTATTCGGTTTAATTAAAGAAGAACCTCATTTGCTCTATAGTTTCATTATAATTATTGCCACGTAAGTATAATTTAATTTCCTACAATAATGAATACATGCAACAACTACTTACACTTTTTTTAATACACACACACACACATAAGTAGTTCTATATACATTGAAAACTACCTGTACAAATATATCCATTTATAACGCCACTTTAAATGCAAAAAGCTTAAGTGATGAAATATTTGAAATTATCCTCTTTTTCATAAAAAAAGTAGTTTTGTCACAAGCTTATAAATCAAATTTTCTACACATAATTCGTACAATAAGTTTTTGGTAATTTTACTGTTTGAATTAGATAAAATCCTTCGAAATTTGACCATAGAAATATATAGGAAACAAAGCTGTTATATGAGGAATATTTATAAATTAAATGGTATTTGATGGTGGGTATATGAGATTCTGCTTTGAAGACTAGATTTACTTAAATTTCATTACCTTTCTGGTAACGATATGTATGTTCCTTTCAAGTATCTTTAATTAATACATTGAAAGTGTTTGTGCGATTTATATAAAACTGTAAACAAATGAATACATACATACGTATATAAAACATGCTCCATTAACCTTTTTGTCTCAATACTCACTTTGTGCAACCAAATATAAACAAAGTTCTATGTATAACCAGCAGTTCCGAATTTAAGAATAATTCGCAAATTTGAAAAAAAAAATTATAGTTATATAGTTTTGGGTTATTTATAGATATACTATTAACGAAATGATATCGATTGTCTCTTTCAAATAGCTTTCGCTACTTTTCTTGTTTTTTAAACTTTCATCGCATCTAGAACTGTTGGGCACATTTAAACATATAGAGTTAGATGTATACTTCAGCACGCACTGGGACCTAATTGACTGCATTTCATTTATTTTAGATTCCTCTTACATATTTCCACTTGAACGTGCAGAAAAAGTGGAAGCTTTTAGTATTTAGCTAAAGCATTCGTAAAACTATAAAATCCTGCAGTTCCGAAATAAAACTTTAAAAATCATTGGCAATTTAAACATTTGATTAAATTACAAATATCAAAAAATTGTTAAAAAACATTAACTCCTTATGGAACACTTAACTATTAAATATAGAAGTTAAATATTTAGATTTGTTTGCTTGAAAAATGCATTTATTATAATAATTAAGTATAGTCATTGTTAGTTACTTTTTTGAAGCATATAGATTCCGCGTCAACAATACATATACGTATGATATGTCATAATTAGTAGTTGACCCTCTTACCAACTTATCCATAGCACCTTCCACATTCGATATAATTCTATATTATAATAGCGAATGAAACAAATTGTATATCAAAAAATTTCGGTTTAAAAAATTTATATAGAAAACTTTTCAGTTAAAGAATTTTATATTGAAAATTTTTCTGTTGAAAATTTTTATCGAACATTTTTCGGTAAAAAATTATAGAAAATTTTTCGGTTTGAAAATTTTAAATAGAAATTTTTTCTTTTTAAAATTTTTCGGTTAAAAATTTTACAAAGAAAATTTTTCGGTTAAAGAAAATTCTCTGGTTTAAAGTTTAATATAGAAAATTTTTCAACTAAAAATTTTATATAGAAACATTTTATAAAAAATTTTCTGTTTAAAATTTTTAATATAGAAAATTTTTCTGTTAAAAAAATTTAAATAGAACACTTTTCGGTTAAAAATTATTTTATAGAAAATTTTTCAGTAAAAAAATTTTTATAGAAATTTTTTCGGAAAAAAATTTTATATAGAAAATTTTTCTGTTAAAAGTTTTATCAAGAAAATTTTTCGGTTAACAATTTTATATAGAAACTTTTCGGTTAAAAATTTCATATAGAAAATTTTTCGGTTAAAAATTTTATATAAAAATTTTATACAAAAATTTTTTCGTTCAAAAATTTTATATAGAAAAATTTTCAATTAAAAGTTTTATCAAGAAAATTTTTCGTTTAAAAATTTTATATAGAAAATTTTTCGGTATAAAATTTTGTATAGTAAATTTTTCGTTTTAAAAATTTTATATAAAAAATTTTTCAGTTTAAAAATTTTATATAAAAAATTTTTCGGTTAAAAATTTAATACCGAAAATTTTTCGCTTTAAAATTTTTTTACAAAATATCTTTCGGTTAAAAATTTAATACAGAAAAATTTTCTGTCTAAAAATTATATATCGAAAATTTTTCGTTTAAAAATTTTATATACAAAATTTTTGGATCAAATTATTTTTCGGTTTAAAATTTAAAATAGAAAAATGTATTTATTTTACACTAAACATTAAAAAACTGACCATATCAGCCTTATGAAAATAGATTGAAAAATTTTATGTTAAAATTTTTGTATAGAAAATTTTTGGGTAAAATTTTTGTTTAGAAAATTTTACAATTAAAAATTTTAAGTTGAAAATATTTTTGTTCAAAACTTTATATAGATAATTTTTCGGTTTAAAAATTTTATATAATAAATTTTTTGATTAAAATGTTTATATAAAAAATTTTTATTAAAATTTTTAAATAGAAATTTTTTCGGTTTAAAAATTTTGTATAGAAAATTTTTTGGTTAAAAATTTTATATAGACAATTTTTGGTTAAAATTTTATGTAGATAATTTTTCGATTAAACATTTTATATAGAAAATATTTCGGTTAAAAATCGTACAAAGAAAATGTTTTGGATAAAATTTTTTATAGAAAATTTTTTGTTTAAAAATTTTATATAGAAAAGTTTTTGGTTAAAAACTTTAAATAGAAAATTTTTCAATTAAAAATTTTATATGAAAACTTTTCGGTTAAAAATTCTGTATAGAAATTTTTTCGATTCAAAATTTTTTAAGAAAATTATTTGGTTAAAAATTTGATATAAAAAATTTTTTGGTTCATAATTTTCTGGTTAAAAATGGTATATAGAAATTTTTTTGGTTAAAAATTTTATATAGAAAATTTTGCGGTAAAAAATTTTATAAAGGAATTTTTTTTCAATTTTTTATAGAAAAATTGTATATAGAAAATTTAGTGTTTAAACATTTTATGTAGAAAATTTTTGGGTTAAAAATTATAATTAGAAAATTTTTGGGTTTAAAATTTTATATAGAAAATTTTTCGGTTAAAAACTCTATATAGAAAATTTTTCGGTTAAAAATTTTATATAGAAAATTTTTCGGTTAAAAATTTTATGTAGAAAATTTTTCGGTTAAAAATTTTATATAGAAAATTTTTCGGTTAAAAATTTCATATAGAAAATTTTTCGGTTAAAAATTTTATATAGAAAATTTTTCGGTTAAAAATTTTATGTAGAAAATTTTTCGGTTAAAAATTTTATGTAGAAAATTTTTCGGTTAAAAATTTTATATAGAAAATTTTTCGGTTAAAAATTTTATATAAAAAATTTTTCAGTGAAAATTTTTATAAAGAAGATATTTCGTTGAAAAAATTTTCGGTTAAAAACTTTAAATAGGAAATTTTTCTTTTAAAAATTTTATATAGAATATTTTTTGGTTTTAAAATTTTATATAGAACATTTTGCCGTTAAAAGTTTTGTATAGAAATTTTTTTAATTTTATATAGAAAATTTTTCAGTTTAAAAATTGTTAATACAAAATTTTACAGTTTAAAAATTTTATACAGAAAATTTTTCGAAATAGAATTTCTATCGAAAAGTTTTCTATGTTAAATTTTTTGTCAAATTTTTATACGATAAATTTTCTACATAAAATTTTTAAACAGAATATTTTTTTAATTTTATATAGATTTTTTTTTTGGTTAAAAACTTGTATATAAAAAACGTTTCCGTTAAAAAATTTTGTATAGAAAATGTTTCAGATTCAAATTTTTAAAAATTTTAAATTTAAAAATTTTATGTAGAAAATTTTCTGGTTAAAATTTTTTGGTTTAATATTTTATATAGAAATTTGTATAGGAAATTTTTCGGTTAAAAATTTTATTGGAAAATTTTTTGGTTGAAAATTTTATATAAAACAATTTTCTGTTTAAAATTCTTTAAAGAAAACTTTTCGGTCTAGAATTTAATATAGAAAATTTTTAGGTTAAAAATTTTATATAGAAAATGTGTCTGCTAAAAATTGTGTATAGAAAAGTTTTCGGTTACAAAATTCTACACTTGTTGATGAAACATTTTTGAATAGAAGATATTTCGGTCCAAAATCTTATAAACATACAGAAAATTTTGCGGGATAACATTTTTTGAAATGAAAAAATTGTATTCACAAGTTTATTGAAAATTTTCTTTATATTGAAAAATTTTCGGTTAAAAAATTTTATACAGAAAATTTTTCTACCGCCAATGTAGTCGATGTGTTTTACAAAATTCACCATTATTATAGCGATTGAACAAATTTTGTTTTATCTTGAAGTCTATTGAATACAGAATTATAATAACAGATGTTTTTCAATATAAAATACCATAATTGTTATTATTGACACAAACCATATATGATAGTTATGTCATATGTTGTCCGAATCGTAACTTATAATTTGTATAATTATTCACGGAGCTAAGCTCCTCATAAAATCGTTAATAATTTTACAAATCTTAGTTATAGTCGTTCAAGTTGAAGCTGCTGGGAGTATTTTTTTAGTTGAAGTAGCAAAGACCTACTTCTACTTGCCGCTTTTGTTTTTTGAAAAATAGCAGTATCTTAAAAATATAAGTGCTTCGGAATAATACAGCGACTACCGCTACTTCTACTTCTACTTGCAGCTTTTGTTTTTTGAAAAGTAGCAGTAACTTAAAAATATAAATGCTTCGGAATATTACAGCGTCTACTGCTACTTCTACTTCAAAAAGTTGGAGCTGTAGCCGTAGTGGTAATTAAAAAAAATGGTAGCTTAAATAGGAATTCAAACACTGCAGCCAACCGGACATCTTTAAAACAACTCAGGATGTGATTCCAAGTCAATTGGTATACTAAAAGGTGGGTTTCAGACCAATATTTCATCAGCACAAACACAATATACCCTTTCCACATGGTGGTGAAGGGTATAAATAGCATATATTAATAGAGATACAAATTACCTATAAGCAACTTTGTAAAAAGTGGTTGCGATAGCTGTTTTTGAAATCGTCATATTAAGGTAAATTTTTCAACAAAATCTGTAATTGGTTTTTGATAAAGCAGCTCTTTAGGAACAATTGTTTAGTTGTTTATTTATAATATATTTGTATTGATTACATTGAATATGTCTTCTGAATGGTTTATTGCTTTCAATTTATCTTAATATAGTAAAAGAATACTTTCTGATCTTCCATATAGTTGAAAATATTGTTAAACATATTTACCAAAATACTCTTATAAATTATTTAACCATTTAATTATAAAATGTATGTTCATATTTATTTAGAATTTTCTATAAATCATCAATTGCTTTAATTATAATTATTATTCAAATTAATATTAATCATACGATTCATAAAACATTCTCAAAATTAAAAGTCATGAAGAAAATAATTACTTCTAATATAAAATGCAAATAAAAAATTTTAAAATATGATTTCTTCATTTTAATTTTCCTCTTAAATTTTGATATTTCCTCATAAATTCTCAAAACTCTTTAAGATATGAATCTTATATATCATATTATCCAGTAAATAAAATTTTATTGCATTTTTAAAATTAAATTTGTTAGTTCAAATTGTGTTTTACGTTTAATTAAATTCACACAATTGTTTTTTAATACAAAATTCATATAAAAGTTCCTTTCTATTCTGTGGCAAATTTAAAACATCCCGTACCACAAGCGTATGATTAATATGAATTCAGTTTTAATTAAAAGTTAATCATACGTTCGATTATTGATTTAATCGTTTCTGTGTAAAGCAAATAATTTCATTTTTAAATGGAAGGAAGTTAATAAAAACAAAATGTGGTTTGCATTCGAAATTAATTAATTTTCTTTTATAAAGAAATTATAAATTATTTGAAAACCATATTTTAATGATTCACCTGAAATAAAAGTATTAATAATATTTTATTAAAATATTTTTGGATGAACATTTTATATACAAAACTTTTTGGAAAAAAATTTTAATATATATAATATATATGTAGACAGTTTTTCGTCATCAAAATTATTACAGAATATTATTCGGTACAAAATTTTTATATAGAATAATTTTTGGTACAAAGATCTTATATAAAAAATTTTTCGAGTCAAAATTAAATATAGAATTTTTTTCGGTTAAAAATTTAATATGGAAAAAATTTTGTTTGAAAATTTTATCTAGAAAATTTTCTGGTTAAAAATTTTTGGTGGAAAAATTTTATTTAGAAAATTTTTGGTGGAAAAATTTTATACAGATTATTTTTGGTGGAAAAATTTTATAAAGAAATTTATTCGTTAAAAATGTTTTATATAGAAAATTTTTGGGTTAAAAATTTTATAAAGAAAATTTTTGGTCAAAAATTTTATATAGAAAATTTTTCGGTTAAAAATTTTTTATGGAAAATTTTTTGATTAAAAATTTTTTATAGAAAATTTTTCAGTTAAAAAATTTAATAAAGAAAATTTTTCAGTTGAAAAATTTTATAAAGAAAATTATTTGGTTAAAAATTTTATATAGAAATTTTGGGGGCTACAAATTTTAATAAAAAATTTTTCGGTTAAAAAAAAATTGGTTGAAAAAATTTAATATAGAAACATTTTCGGTGAAAACATTTTTTATATAGAAAATATTTCGGTTAAAAATTTTACAAAGAAAATTAAACTTAACAGTTTAACCTTTTAATTAAATATTTGATGTCAAAAAAATTTTGAAACATTTATAAAGAAAATTTTTTGGTTAAAAAATTTTATAAAAAAAATTTTTCGGTAAAAAAATTTTATATGGAAAATTTTTTGGTTAAAATGTTTTATATAGAAATTCTTTCGGTTAAAAATTTTATTAAGAAAATTTTTTCAGTAAAAATTTCTATAAAGAAAATTTTTCGGTTAAAAATTTTATATAGAAAATCTTTCGGTGAAAAAATTTTATATATAAAATTTTTCTGTGAAAAAATTTTATATAGAAAAGCTTTCGGTGCAAAAATTTTATTTAGAGAATTTTTGGGTGAAAAAATTTTATATAGAAAATTTTTCGGCTAAAAATTTTATATAGAAAATTTTTCGGTTAAAAATTTTATATAGAAAATTTTTCGGTTAAAAATTTTATATAGAAAGTTTTTCGGCTGAAAATTTTACATAAAAAATTTTTCGGTTAAAAATTTTTTATAGAAAATTTTTCGGTTAAAAATTTTTTATAGAAAATTTTTCGGTTAAAAATTTTTTATACAAAATTTTTCGGTTAAAAATTTTTTATACAAAATTTTTCGGTTAAAAATTGTTTATACAAAATTTTTCGGTTAAAAATTTTTTATACAAAAATTTTTCGGTTAAAAATTTTTTATACAAAATTTTTTGGTTAAAAATTTTTTATATAAAATTTTTCGGTCAAAAATTTTTTATAGAAATTTTTTGGTTAAAAATTTTTTTTAGAAAATTTTTCGGTTAAAAATTTTTTATAGAAAATTTTTCGGTTAAAAATTTTTTATAGAAATTTTTTGGTTAAAAATTTTTTATACAAAATTTTTCGGTTAAAAATTTTTTTATAGAAAATTTTTCGGTTAAAAATTTTTTTATAGAAAATTTTTCGGTTCAAAATTTTTTATAGAAAATTTTTTGGTTAAAAATTTTTTATACAAAAATTTTTCGAAAAATAACAAAATAGTCGGGATGTAAATATTATTCAAAAAGAAGTGTATTTGCATTTGATCCCAAATCTGTTACATTTATTTATTAATGTAACAGACCAATTTATTGATAAAAAGCCAAAAAATGTTTGCAGAGAAACCAAATTCCTCGACGCGTTTCGATGGTTGGTTAAGCCATCTCTTCAGGAGGATTATCCCCAATTTAGACAGATCGAAAACCTCGCATTATTACTAAATTTACAAACAAAACTTATAAGAATTATGTTCATAAACCATAAGTAAAAGCGTAGATTATCGACTGAACAAAAGCAAACATTTTTCAGTTTTCATCTACCTTCACTTCCCACAAAAATTTTTTATAAAAAAATTTTTTGGTTCAAAATTTTTTATACAAAAATTTTTCGCTTAAAAATTTTTTATAGAAAATTTTTCGGTTAAAAATTTTTTATAGAAAATTTTTCGGTTAAAAAATTTAATATAGAAATTTATCGGTAACATATTTTACACAGAAAATTTTTCGGTTAAAAAATTGTATATAGAAAATCTTTCGGTCAAAAAATTTTATATAGAAAATTTGTCGGTTAAAAAATTTTATATAGAAAATTTTTCGGTTAAAAAATTTTATATAAAAATTTTTTCGATATAAAATTTCATATAGAATATTTTTCGGTTAAAAATATTAAATAGAAAATTCCTCTATTAAAAATTTTATATAGAAAATTTTTTGGTTAACCCAAACCCAAAAATTGGGTTACAAATTTTATAAAGAAAATTTTTCGGTAAAAATTTCATATAAAAAATTTTTCGATTAAATATTTTATATGGAAAATTTTTTAGTATAAAATGTTAATAGAAAATTTTTCGTTTAAAAATGTTATTTTGAAAAATTTTCGGTTAAAAATATTATATAGAAAATTTTTCGGTTCAAATTTTACTGTTAAAAATTTTATAATGGAAAATTTTTTTAGTATTTTATTCCAAAATTTTTCTGTAAAAACATAGAAATTTTTTTCGGTTAAAAATTTTATATAGAAAATTTTTCAGTGAAAAATTTTATTAAGAAAGTTTTTCGGTTACAAAATGTATACAAACATTTTTCGTTAAAAAATTTTATGTAGAATATTTTCGGTAAGAAAATTATTCTTAGAAAATTTTTTGGTTAAAAATTTGAGAAAATTTTTCGGTTACAAATTTTTATAGAAAATTTTTCGTTTGAAAAATTTTATATAGAAAATTTTTCGATAAGAAAATTTTATAATATTTTAAGAAATTACCAAATCTGTTAGGCTAAAATAATTTCTCATAAAAAAACTGCATCCTCCTGGAGACCAAGTTAAATAGCCATGAATAAAATAAGACAAACATAAATAAATCGTTTGTCATAGAAATTTGTTAAATGTCGTCGACAACAATAAATCATAGTATAAATCATAATATTATTGTAATTTATTGCTTGACGGTATTAAACAAAATATTTGCGACATAGACGAATAACAAAGTTGATTACTTTTTATTTCAACACATCATAAACGAATATTGTAGTTTAACGAAAATCAATTAATTTTAATCACTCAAGTATTTTTTCATATCTAAACATAAGTATCTAATCTATACTATAAGCCAGTATTATGTCCTTATCTTATTTACACAATTTTGTCTACATTTATCTTTTGGCTAAATTGTTATATGATTTTGTCTGTTAACAAAATTGTTGACGTTTAAGTATTTTGTGAGTTCTTTCTAAACTTTTACTAATTAATCAAATATTTAAGGTTCTTTAGCTTCAGCCATAATGAAGCCAAAGTAAAGGTTGATGTTTATTTAGTCTCTGTCTGATAGTCATTTAAAGTCTTCACTAATTGTTGCCGAGTTTTACGTCAATTGTCAAAAAAAAATAATAATAGTTACAAGGAGTGTTTTTTTTTTCTTTTGGACAAAACACAATATTTTTGTTAGATATCCTAATTATTTTGTTATCACATTTAGAAATTAACCCAAATGTAACAAAAATTAACTAAAATATTCTGTGTTTTTATCTTTATTTCCATTTTTTCCCATTTTATTTTTGCCTTCCCACTGAGATAACACCAAAAGACTTGAGGCTAAAATTAATTTAGAAATATCTTTCTTTTTGTTTTTGTCTGTTTTTGGCCTTGGCTGTCCCTAATTATGGTTAGATATGCGAAGCTTTAATTTATGATACATTAACATTTGTTAATAACAATTAATTTGAATTATGTTGATGTTGTAGGAACATGCAATATTGATATCAACATCAACGTCAATGTTAAGTCAAAAAGGTTCTTTTTTTGATGGTGGACTAAAACAAACTTATATGTATGTATTTATACACGTGTGTTAGTGTGTATTTTAGTTAAAGTTAATATTGATATTACAGGACAATGATGTTTACCTTTTTGTATTTTGTTTCTATTTTTTACCCG
Source organism: Stomorhina lunata (assembly GCA_933228675.1). Lineage (NCBI taxonomy): Eukaryota > Metazoa > Arthropoda > Insecta > Diptera > Rhiniidae > Stomorhina > Stomorhina lunata. The sequence continues at coordinate 141,988,072 of OW121740.1, read as the reverse complement.
CATAAAATATCATGATGACCTTAAAGCATTTACGTTGTAGGTGGAAAACACTATGAAACACAATATTTTGGATATAAAATTTTGCAACGAACATTTTTTGGTTAAATAATTTTATACAGAAAAATTTTCGGCCAAAAATTTTATATAGAAAATTGTTTTATCAAAAACTTTATACAGAAAATTTTTTGTCAAAAATTTTATATAAAAAAATTTTCGGTCAAAAATTTAATAGAGAAAATTTTGCGGTTTAACATTTAATATAGAAAATTTTTTGGTTAAAAAATTTTGTTAAGTTAATTCTTCGGTTAAAAAAAAATTGTAAAGAAAATTCTTTGGTTAAAAAAATTTTGCAAAGAAATTAAATAAAAATTTTTTAATCAAAAAAATGTCTTTATCAGTTTTTTCCGAAAAATTTTCTATACAAAATATGTGGCCAAAAAATTTTCTATATACAATCTTTTACCGAAAAATTTTCTATATAAAATTTTCAATTTAAAACTTTTTAAAGGAAAAATTTTCTATATAAAATTTGTAACCGAAAAATTTTCTATAAAAAATTTTTGACCGAAAAATTTTCTATAAAAAATTTTTGACCGAAAAATTTTCTATAAAAAATTTTTGACCGAAAAATTTTCTATCAAAAATTTTTGACCGAAAAATTTTCTATAAAAAATTTTTGACCGAAAAATTTTCTATAAAAAATTTTTGACTGAAAAATGTTCTATAAAAAAATTTTTGACCGAAAAATTTTCTATCAAAAATTTTTGACCGAAAAATTTTCTATCAAAAATTTTTGACCGAAAAATTTTCTATCAAAAATTTTTAACCGAAAAATTTTCTATCAAAAATTTTTGACCGAAAAATTTTCTATCAAAAATTTTTGACCGAAAAATTTTCTATCAAAAATTTTTGACCGAAAAATTTTCTATCAAAAATTATTGACCGAAAAATTTTCTATCAAAAATTTTTGACCGAAAAATTTTCTATCAAAAATTTTTGACCGAAAAATTTTCTATAAAAAACTTTTAACCAAAAAATTTTCTATAAAAAACTTTTAACCAAAAAAATTTCTATAAAAAACTTTTAACCAAAAAAATTTCTATAAAAAATTTTTAACCGAAAAATTTTCTATAAAAAATTTTTGACCGAAAATTTTTCTATAAAAAATTTTTGCCCGAAAAATTTTCTATAAAAAATTTTTGACCGAAAAATTTTCTATAAAAAATTTTTGACCGAAAAATTTTCTAGAAAAAATTTTTGACCGAAAAATTTTCTAGAAAAAATTTTTGACCGAAAAATTTTCTATCAAAAATTTTTGACCGAAAAATTTTCTATCAAAAATTTTTAACCGAAAAATTTTCTATCAAAAATTTTTGACCGAAAAATTTTCTATAAAAAATTTTTGACCGAAAAATTTTCTAGAAAAAATGTTTGACCGAAAAATTTTCTATAAAAAATTTTTGACCGAAAAATTTTCTATAAAAAATTTTTGACCGAAAAATTTTCTATAAAAAATTTTTGACCGAAAAATTTTCTATAAAAAATTTTTGACCGAAAAATTTTCTATAAAAAATTTTTGACCGAAAAATTTTCTAGAAAAAATTTTTGACCGAAAAATTTTCTAGAAAAAATTTTTGACCGAAAAATTTTCTATAAAAAATTTTTGACCGCAAAATGTTCTATAAAAAATTTTTAACCGAAAAAATTTCTATAAAAAATTTTTAACCGAAAAATTTTCTATAAAAAATTTTTGACCGAAAAATTTTCTATAAAAAATTTTTGACCGAAAAATTTTCTATAAAAAATTTTTGACCGAAAAATTTTCTATAAAAAATTTTTGACCGAAAAATTTTCTATAAAAAATTTTTGACAGAAAAATTTTCTATAAAAAATTTTTGACCGAAAAATTTTCTATAAAAAATTTTTGACCGAAAAATTTTCTATAAAAAATTGTTGACCGAAAAATTTTCTATAAAAAATTTTTGACCGAAAATTTTTCTATAAACAATTTTTGACCGAAAAATTTTCTATAAAAAATTTTTAACCGAATAATTTTTTATATATAATTTTTTAACCGAAAAATTTTCTTTATAAAATTTTGTTCAGAAAAATGTTCTATATAAAATTCTTGTCCGAAAAATTTTCTATATAAAATTCTTGTCCGAAAAATTTTCTATATAAAATTTTTGTCCGAAAAATTTTCTATATAAAACTTTTTATACGAAAAATTTTCTATATAAAATTTTTAACCGAAAAATTTTCTATATAAAATTTTTAACCGAGACTTTTCTGTATAAAATTTTTCACCGAAAATTTCTATATAAAATTTTTAAACCGAAATATTTTGTATATATATTTAGAACCGAAAAATTTCTATATACAATTTTTGTCCGAATTTTTTTTTATATATTATTTTTGAAATTTTATTTTGCCCGAAAAATTTTCTATATAAAATGTTTTATCCGAAAAATTTTCTATATAAAATTTTTGTCTGAAAAATTTTCTATATAAAATTTTTGTCTGAAAAATTTTCTATACAAAGTTTTGGTACAAAAAATTGTCTTAATAAAATTTTGGCCAAAATTTTTATATCAGTTTTTTTTTCGAAAAAATTTGTATATCAAATATTTCTATATATAAAATTTTTGACCGAAAAATTTTGTGTACAAAATTTTCGACCGAAAAAAATTCTATATAAAATTTTTTTTTTCTGAAAAATGTTCTATATAAAATTTTTGGACCGAAAAATTTTCTATATAAAGTTTTTGTCCGAAAAATTTTCTATATTAAATTTTTGTCCGAAAAATTTTCCATATTAAATTTTTGCTCGAAAAATTTTCTATATAAAATTTTTGACAGAAAAATTTTCTATATCAATTTTGTTTTATGAAAAATTTTCTATATAAAATTTTTAACCGAAAAATTTTATAAACAAAATTTTTGTTTGAAAATTTTTCTAAATAAAAATTTTGGTACAAAAAATTGTCTATTTAAAATTTTTTAAAAATTTTTTATATAAAATTTGTCACCAAAAAATTTTTAATGTTAAATTTTAAACCGAAAAATATTCTATATAAAATTTTCTATATTCAGTTTTTAACCGAAAAATTTTCTCTATAAAATTTTTACCGCAAAATTTTTTATGTAAAATTTTTTATATAAAATTTTGTCCGAGAAATTTTCTATAAAAAATTTTTATCCCAAAAATTTTCTATACAAAATTTTTTATCCGAAAAATTTTTTAACCGAAAATTTTTTATCCGAAAAATTTTTTAACGGAAAATTTTTTATAAATAAAATTTTTAACCAAAAACTTTTCCAAATAAAATTTTTAAGCGAAAATTTCCATATAAAATTTTTAAATCGAAATTTTTTTTATATACAATTTTTCAACCGTTAAAGGCTCTATATAAAATTTTTATAGGAAAAATTTTTTGTGTATAATTTTTGTTCGAAAAAAATTTTCTACCAAAAAATGTTATGTATAAAATTTTTGTCTGAAAAATTGTCTATATAAAATTTAGGTACGAAAAATTGTCTACATAAAACTTTGGCCAAAATTTTATTTAAATAACTTTATCAAAAATTTTAGGACATCAAACATTTAACTAAAAAATGTTTTCCAAAAATTTTTAATATAACATTTTTTTTCCCGAAAAATTTTCTATATTAAATTTTTGACCGAAAAATTTTCTATATAAAGTTTTTGTCTGAAAAACTTTGTATATAAAATTGTTGAACAAAAATTTTTTTTCTAAGAAATTTTCTATATAATTTTTCTATAAAAAAATTTTGACCGAAAATTTTTCTATGAAAAATTGTTGATCAAAAATTTTTTTATAAAAAATTTTTGCCAGAAACATTTTTTTATAAAATTATTTCCGATATTTTTCAATATAAGTTTTTGACCGAAGAATTTTCTATATAAAAATTTTGTCCGAAAAATTTTTTATGTAAATTTTTCTCCGAAAAATTTTTTATGTAAATTTTTTTTCGAAAAAATTTTCTATATTAAACTTTTGTCTAATTATTTTTTTCCTGTCGCACATTGTAATACATAATATTGATAAAAGGCTTTAAATTTAATCATTATTTTTTTTTTGTTTCTTTTGGTTATATTCTCTTTTTTAGTTTGGGAATACTTTATGGAATTTTTAACTGGTTAAAAACACGCAAATAATTTTATGGAAATATTTAATGTCTTTTTAAAATGTTCCCTTAACGTTGAATAACAAAATATTAATATTAGTTATACGCACTATAAAAAAGTACTGGAAAATTACGCTGCTCTTACACTGCAGCAAAAAAATGGGTAAATATAGGAATCTGATATGTTAAGAATCCGTTCAGTTCTTCTATATAAATATGTACATTTTACAAACACATACAAACATTTATATTTTTTATATCCTGTAGAAACATGTATGTATACTTTTGTGTTATTTGGCTTAACTTCCCTTTCCAAAAAATTACATCAAAGTGCCTTTTGAAAATATGAAAAACAATTAACTCTGCAATTGATCTTAATCTCATATTTACAAAAATCTAATTTTTTTAATTTTTCTAATTTGTTTTTTCTTCAATTCTTTTCATGACATATATTAACTTCTCAAAATTAAAAATAGAAAAGAATACGTAATAAACACAAAAACATTCATTTTATAAAGAATTCCTAAAATGATATGACAAAATTAATTTCCCTTTCATCAGGACAGCCCAAAGCCAAAAGCACAATAGGAAAGAAAAATAACAAGATTCTTTTCATTACTTTCAAGTGATAATGAAATTTTATAAGGATGCGTGTCTGAAATTCATTACAAAGGATTTATTATTAATATTGTGTTAGCAAAGTTTTTATTTTGTTCCTGTAAAAAAAGGATATAATAGGAAACTGTGCTTGTTTAACTTGTCGCCCTAAGAAAACACTCTCATGCATATCTAAAGAACATTATATTAAGGCAATTAGAAAAAGACAAATACAAGAACATATCAGTGGTTTGGGCGAATAGTGTCTTAACTCACAAGTTAAACTTGAAACAAAAATTATATAAAAAATGCTTTCTTCCCTTTCCACCAAAGAAAATATTGAACTGCCACCCAACTTTTGGTATATCAATCGACTCAGAATCGCTTCTGACTGTTTTTTAAGCTCAATTACAATCACTGACACAAAAATACTCTTATCCTCCCACATAAATATTTTTAGATTCTATCATTTTATTTAATATTTAAATATTTGTTGTTAAACATTTCTACATTTCCTAGACATATTTCACTACTTACTTTCATTATTTTTTTGTTGTTTTATTTTTCAGATTTTATCTTTTTATACCCTTCACCACCATAGGTGGAAAGGGTATTATAAGTTTGTTCTGATGTTTGTAACGCATAGAAATATTTGTCTTAGACCCACCTTTTAGTATAACAATAGGCTTAGAATCACTTTCTGAGTCGATTTAGCGATGTCCGTCCGTCCGTCTGGCTGGCTGGACCCCCATGTAAACCTTGTAATCAAACTACAGGTCGCAATTCTAAAGATAATTTAATGAAATTTGGCACAGACAAATGGGACCATGGCTATTGAAATTGCTCAAAATCGGTCCATTATTTATGGTGCCTCCCATAGGTCCCACTTCCCAGAATTGATATATTAGCCACAAATATCAATATTTTTTCATGAAATTTAAAACTGATACCGCTTATGTAAACTTAAATCACTGAACTAAATTTCGTTGAAATCGGTCCACATTTGACCATAGCTCCCATACAAACTCTTCTGCAAAAACGCACTAAATGAGACAAAAAATCACTAAAACGCTCGTAAATCTAAAGATAATGAAAATTTTGAGTTTATGTTTTGCATACATAATTTGTGTAACAACTGTAATCAATTTGCCAAATTTCGAGATAATCGGTCCACATTTGACCCTAGCTAGCTATAAGTCCAAATGACGGAAACATGTTGAATATATACGTTTTGAGAAAATGTTTGTGTGATGGCAAAATTTAGCAAATATTTGTCTTTATACAGGAAAAATAACACCTTTGACCTTAGTGGTGAAGGGTATCGTATGGTCGGCTTGTACGACTATAGCGCTTTCTTACTTGTTTTTTATTTAAAGAATAAAATTTAATCTTTTAATAACAAAAATATGTTCAAGAATATTTTTGGATTTCCAAGTAGTTTCTTCCAAAATTGAATTGTATAAATATTTGACTAAAAGTAGAAACATGATAATTTGTAAGAAGGAAGAATTGTTTCAATTCCTATAACTACAGTATAGGAGCGTAGCTAGGAAGTTTCAAAAAAAAATTCTATGAGCTTGTCTAGAAACATTCATGGATTGTCTGAGCCCACCACTATAATATCCGCTTCTGTGTTTGTATTAAAGAAATTCCGGCACAAAATTTTTTATACAAATTTTTGTACACAATTCTTCAAAAGAACCCCCTGACAAGTTAACAGGCATATGTCGGCAAAAAAAAAAAGGAAAACTATTAAGGCGTTTATTAAAGGGACCTATAAGATACATTAATTTGCAAAAAAAAATCACTTTTACTCATCCTTTTACAGTTCATTTTAAATATAATTTTACTTTATTTTATTCAAGGAATACACTTTGCACACATATTTATCATGATATTGATCGACGATGACAAGCTTTAGTCCACATCTATACTCTAAACTTTAATAACTTAAGAGCCAAAATTACATTGAATTTAAAAACTGTTATCAAAATTTTTTACATAAGTGTATTGCACTAGGATCCCAATTTATAAATGCAATTAAATATTTTTTTTTAATAAAACCAAAAAATGCGTTTCCACAAAATTGAAAACTAAGCATTACATCTAATTTGCGAGACGGAATAAATACGAATTATATTGGTTGCTTTTTTGGTGTGTGTCATGGCAATCTAAGTACACAATAACAGACATTTTTTATTATTTCATAGATTTTTTTTTTAATTTTTGACTGGGGTTGTCCTAGTTAGTTAAACATATCTTAAAAACAACTAAACGTATTTTACCGAAAAATACATGAATGGATTAAGAACAAAATTATCCTCAAGACCTGCTAAAGCATAATTTTTGGGCGATCAGCGGTTTTAGAGTTATTTACTAAGCAATACAAAAAAAATATTTTTTTGTACAAAATCGAAAAAAAAAATTAACACATAAAAAATCTGAAATGGCAAAAGCTTTCGTTTTGCGTAATTCCAAAACTATGAATATTTTAAAAATAATGTAAGATTTATTTTATGAAAATCCAATGACTAGTAAAGTTGGTCCGAATATAGTAAAAAAAAAAGGTATAAGCTGGTAATATTGTAAAGGATGGTTATATGGTATAGCTTGGAGTTAAAACATAACCGTACATAAATTTTCCATACAAAATACCTACAATAAGTCTTTGATAATTTTGAATTAGGTTGTAAATTTTTTATTTTAAAGAGTTAAGCTTTTCCGGCAAGGAAAGGGTTAAGCATTTTTAATATCAAAAAAGCATTTTACTATAGATTTTTTACAGATTTATCAACAATATTCATTATTGCAAAGGTTTATCAAGAATTTTGGGAAATCAAACATTTTATTAAAAAGTTTTGCTATAGTGTATTGTACTAAGAACCCAATTTATTACAATTATTTATTATTGTAATAAATATTTTTTTGCTAAAACCAGAAAATGTTGTTGGAGAAACCATTAATCGACCCAAATTTGTCAAGATTAAAAAAAACCTTTAAAAAAATTTTGTCCCTCTATCTCTTTGACGGACAGACGCGCTTTCATTTGGTGGACAGACGGACAAAAACACCCTTTATTTTTAAGTTTTCATATGGCAGCTATGGTCCGATTCTGGCAACATTTTGTACACTGGCTGGCATTGACATAGGACTTCCTTGCGTTAAGACAGACAAACAGACAGACAGATAGACAGACAGACAGACAGACAGACAGACAGACAGACAGACAGACAGGCAGACAGACAGACAGACAGACAGATAGACAGATAGACAGATAGACAGACAGACAGACAGACAGACAGACAGACAGACAGACAGACAGACAGACAGACAGACAGACAGACAGACAGACAGACAGACAGGCAGACAGACAGATAGACAGATAGACAGACAGACAGACAGACAGACAGACAGACAGTCAGACAGACAGACAGACAGACAGACAGACAGACAGACAGACAGACAGACAGACAGACAGACAGACAGATAGACAGATAGACAGATAGACAGACAGACAGACAGACAGACAGACAGACAGACAGACAGACAGACAGACAGACAGACAGACTGAGAGACAGACAGAAGACAGACAGACAGACAGACTGTTACAAACGAGTTAAGTTACAAACGAAATGGCAATCTCATATATTCTCCATTGTTTTTAGTGGGTTAAAAAATTTGGTGGTGATCAAAAGTAACCAAAAAAATTTAATTTTGTAAAATACAACTTTTAGGGCCTCAAAAGCGTCTCTTTTTCCCATTCCTAAAACTTTACATACACTAAAATGTGGTGGGTGTAAGACGATGTATTTAAATGTAGGAAATATTTTATTATATTATTTACTTATAAAACATTAGTAAAGATTTCCCATTTTCTGTTTTGCCAAATGGCAGAAAAATTAAACTTAATCAAACTAGAATTTAATAATAAAAAAGTTTTTATTACCGTCATGAGAAAACTTCCCTAAAAAAATCTTTTATCTTATGATTTCAATGGAAGTTTTTCAAAGTTTTTTGATTTATTGTTTTGAAAGTTTTTAGATTTTGTAAAATTTCAAAATGCTAAAAAGCTTTTTAAGTAAGTTTTTGGTAGGTTGGTATAACATTTGTAAAATGAAAAGATATACTTCAGTTTTTTAGTTTTTTAAAACTAGGGTAAGAAAGGCAACGATTTCTACCCATAATGGAAATATTTAAAAAAAAAATTAATAATTTTTACTTTAATCTATTATAGAAAATTTTCCGATACAAAATTTTTTTAAAAAAGATATTTCTGTGCAAAAGTCAATTATCTTTAGATTAATAAGCTTTTTATACCCTTCACCACCAAAGGTAGAAAGGGTATTATATGTTTGTGCTGATGAATGAAACGCATAGAAATATTTGTCTTAGATCCACCTTTTAGTATAACAATAGGCTTAGAATCACTTTCTGAGCCGATTAAGCGATGTCCGTCCGTCCGTCTGGCCGGCAGGCTGGACCCCCAAGTAAACCTTGTAATCAAACTACAGGTCGTAATTCTAAAGATAATTTGATGAAATTTGATAATGGGACCATGGCTATTGAAATTCGTCAAAATTGGTCCATTATTTATGGTACCTCCCATAGGTCCCACTTCCCGGAGTTGATATATTGGCCACAAATAAAAATGTTTTTTCATGAAATTTAAAACAAATACTGCTTATGTAAACTAAAATCACTGTACCAAATTTCATTGAAATCGGTGCACATTTGACCATAGCTCCCAAACAAACTCTTCTTTAACAAGTAAGAAAGTGCTATAGCCGGTCAAGCCCGACCATACGATACCCTTCACCACTAAGGTCAATGGTGCTATTTTTCCTGTATAAAGACAAATAATTGCTAATTTTTGCCATCATACAAATATTTTCTCAAAACTTATATATTTAAGCTGTTTCCGCCATTTGAACTTATATGAGAGCTAAGGTGAAATGTGGACCGATTATCTCGAAATTTTGCAAATTGATTAAAATTATGTATGCAAAAAATAAACTTAAAATTCTCATTATCTTTAGATTTACGAGCGTTTTAGTAATTTTTGTCTCATTTAGAGCATTTTTAAAGAAAAGTTTGTATGGGAGCTATGGTCAAATGTGGACCGATTTTAACACAATTTGGTACAGTGGTTTAAGTTTATATAAGCAGTATTTCGGGAAGTGGGACCTATGGGAGGTACCATAAATAATGGACCGACTTTGATGAATTTCAATAGCCATGGTCCTACTATCAAAACAATGATCTGTGCCAAATTTCATCAAATTATCTACAGAATTGCGACCTGTAGTTTGATTACAAGCTTTACATGGGGGTCCAGCCAGCCGTCCAGCCAGCCAGACGGACGGACATCGCTAAATCGACTCAGAAAGTGATTCTAAGTCTATTGGTATACTAAAAGGTGTGCCTAAGACAAATATTTCCATGCGTTGCATACATCAGCACAAACTTATAATACCCTTTCCACCTATGGTGGTGAAGGGTATAAAAATCACTAAAACGCTCGTAAATCTAAAGGTAATGAGAATTACAAGTTTATTTTTTTGCACACATAATTTTTGTAACAACTGTAATCAATTTGCCAAATTTTGAGATAATCCGGCCACATTTGACTCTAGCTTAAATATATAAGTTTTGAGAAAATTTCTGTATGATGGCATAATTTAGCAAATATTTGTCTTTATATAGGAAAAATAACACCTTTGACCTTAGTGGTGAAGGGTATCGTATTGTCGGCCTTGACTGACTATAGCACTTTCTTAATTGTTTCAAGGTATTAACCTGTCTTTTGTATGGGAAGTATGATCAAATCTGTACCGATTCCTACTAAAACATCAGCTAACATAAGCTTTTTACCTATAGCGATGAAATCGTATTAAAATCATCTTAACAAATTAAATTACAGGTATATTTTGTTACATATCAAAATCTACATTCATTTTTTACATTTTTAAAGTAAAATTATTTTTTTTTTTTTCATTAAATCTTTTCATGTGTATCATATTTATTACACAAACAAATTTTGAAAAAAAAAACTTTTAGCCCCAAAACAAAATTCCTTTTAGAATTAAATTCAAATATTTTATGGTTTTTTATTTTTATTATTTCAGAGGCAACTAAATTCATATAAAACTACGCAAAAAATATGTATAAGTTTAAATAGAAAAGTTTTAGGTTTTATTTTTGGGACTACGAGCGAGCGAGTTTATAAAACAAAAGTAAGTGAAATAAAAATAAAAAATAGTAAAATATTTTTATGAATTTTTCACATTCACATTTAAATAGATATGAGTTTTAGTTTCACACAACAATTCCTTTGGAGAAACAAAAGTTAAATTTGAACATTTTTGGGGGGATTGTAAATATTTTATGGAGTCTAGGGGATTTTTATACAAAACATTAAGTATAATTTTTAGTTGAATAAATCTAAAGTTTTACAAAAAATAAAAAAATTGGATTTTTTTTTTTTTTTTTTGTTTTTCTCGAACTCATGTTAATATAATCTTTTAGTTTAAATTTGAAAATTGATTTAGATTTGACAGGATATCAATAAATTTATATAAAAATTTAGATAGTGTCGACCTTTTTCTATAGTCGTCATTCACTGTAGCTAAATTTGACCATAATAGAAATGTCAAGTCAATAATAAGATTATAACACACAAGTAGAAGTACAAAAATGAAGGCATTTTTATAGAGTTATTCTATTACATTAGAGTTCATAGAGGGAAAGTATGTTCGAAAAAATTTCTTTAAAATTTTTATCTAAAACTAAAATTGAATAAAAAGCTTTATTAAAGACTTTAATAAAGCTTTTTATTCAATTTTAGTTTTAGATAAAAATTTTAGTTGAAAGAAATTAATTTTAGTTGAACCAGAATTTATGTTGATGGTCGTGGGTTCGAGTCGGGCTCAGGTTCATGTCATAAATTATTTTTTAATTTATGATTTTTAAATTAGATGAATAAATTTTAGGAATACTGAAAAAACTATGTGACACTTAGCAGTGTGGAATGCTGCATTTTCTGTCCCGCTACGGACTTCATCAGCACACTGTGTCACCAACTGTTAGATGCCAGTAGTTAAGATCATCTATTTAACTGAATTCTTAAGCGAAATTGAAAACGAGAATTATATTAACACTCATTTCCATTTCACCTATGACCATATGATCGATTCAGTTAGACGAACTTATCCACCATAGTTTTTTCCTTTATGTTTTGTATTCCTATCCAGCTGACAGTTGGTTAAAGTACAAAGTAAATGTAGATTAATAAAGGATAGGAATACAATATGATCGATTCAGTTAGACGAACTTATCCACCATAGTTTTTTCCTTTATGTTTTGTATTCCTATCCAGCTGACAGTTGGTTAAAGTACAAAGTAAATGTAGATTAATAAAGGATAGGAATACAATATGATCGATTCAGTTAGACGAACTTATCCACCATAGTTTTTTCCTTTATGTTTTGTATTCCTATCCAGCTGACAGTTGGTTAAAGTACAAAGTAAATGTAGATTAATAAAGGATAGGAATACAATATGATCGATTCAGTTAGACGAACTTATCCACCATAGTTTTTTCCTTTATGTTTTGTATTCCTATCCAGCTGACAGTTGGTTAAAGTACAAAGTAAATGTAGATTAATAAAGGATAGGAATACAATATGATCGATTCAGTTAGACGAACTTATCCACCATAGTTTTTTCCTTTATGTTTTGTATTCCTATCCAGCTGACAGTTGGTTAAAGTACAAAGTAAATGTAGATTAATAAAGGATAGGAATACAAAACATAAAGGAAAAAACTATGGTGGATAAGTTCGTCTAACTGAATCGATCATATGGTCATAGGTGAAATGGAAATGAGTGTTAATATAATTCTCGTTTTCAATTTCGCTTAAGAATTCAGTTAAATAGATGATCTTAACTACTGGCATCTAACAGTTGGTGACACAGTGTGCTGATGAAGTCCGTAGCGGGACAAAAAATGCAGCATTCCACACTGCTAAGTGTCACATAGTTTTTTCAGTATTCCTAAAATTTATTCATCTAATTTAAAAATCATAAATTAAAAAAATAATTTATGACATGAACCTGAGCCCGACTCGAACCCACGACCATCAACAAAAATTTTAAAGAAATTTTTTCGAACATACTTTCCCTCTATGAACTCTAATTAATAAAATTAATTAATAAATGTAACAGATTTGGGAACAAATGCAGATAATCATTCTCTTTGAATAATATTTACATCCCGACATTTTTTTTTTTTGATAGTAGCCAACAGCTGCAGCAAGAATGTGGGAAGAGAAAGAAGATAAAAACTTAAAATCTGAAAAATGTTTGTTTTTGTTCAGTCGATAATCTACACTTTTACTTATGGTTTATGAACATAATTCTTATAAGTTTTGTTTGTAAATTTAGTAATAATGCGAGGTTTTCGATCTGTCTAAATTGGGGTAATCCTCCTGTAGAGATGGCTTAACCAACCATCGAAACGCGTCGAGGAATTTGGTTTCTCCTCAAAAATTTGTTGGCTTTTTATCAATAAATTAGTCTGTCACATAAATAAATAAATAAATGTAACAGATTTGGGATCAAATGCGAATAATCATTCTTTTTGTTTTTACAAAATTCAAAAATTTATACAGAATTTAAAAAAAATTGTTAAAATTTTGACTAATAAAAGTGGTATATTCAAAATTCAGTTATTTTGATATAAATTATAGAAATTTAAATATTTTAAAAAATTTTTCAAAATTAGAATTAGAAATTTCAGAAAACAAAATTCACTATTAGAGAAAATTTTTTAATTTTAAAAAAATTTCAAAATTCGATATTTTTAGGCATTTTTCATAGTTCGATATTTTTAAACAATTTTCGAAATTTCTCAGAAAACAATATTCGAAATTCAATTTCAAATTCAATATTAATTGAAAATTGTATAAATTAAGAAAAAATGAAATTCAATTTCAAATTCAATATTTATTGAAAATTGTTTAAATTAAGAAAAAATTTAACATTCGATATTTAAAAGCATTTTTTTTTTTCTTGTGAGAGAATTTTCCTATGGAGAAATTCAAAATTTGGTATTTAATTAGAATTTTATAAAAAACTTTATTTATAGAAAATTTTTTATTATTTAAATAGAATTTTTATAGAGAATTAGAGAAATAGAAAATTTTTCATAATTGAATATATAAAAAATCTAAAATTTAATATATTAAGAGAATTTTTTTTAAATTCGATATTTTAAGATTTTTTTTTTCAAATTCTACTGCCATTAGAAAATTTTTGAAAATTCGTTATTTTAAAGATTTTGTTTTATTTAACTTTAAAAAATTCAAAAATTATAGAAACATTTTTAAATTTAGATAATTTTTCAAAATTTTTTATAGAGAATTAATAAAATTACATCATTTATAGAATTTTTTTTTAAATTCGACTTTTTATGGAGTATTTTTCCAAATTCGTAATTAATAGACCATTTTTTTAAAACTCAAGTTTTTGTACATGATTTTTAAAAATTTAACATTGATACAAACATTTTTGAAATTCGAAATTTTTTAAAATTCGATTGTTTGAAGAAAATTTTTTAAAATTCGATGTTTATAGCAAACTTTTTAACATTCAATTCTTTTGTTTTTCAAAATTATTTTTTTATAGAAAATTTCTTAAAATCTCCTGTTCAATTTTAATTTTAAAAAATTCAACTATGTATTTTAATTTATTTACTTATAAGATATTATTCAAACTTAATCTTTTATATTAAAAATTCATCTTTAACTATAAAAATTTCACAGTTATTTTTTAAAATTATGCTTTTGATAGAGAATGTTTTAAAAATCAAAAATATCGGGTTATCCATTTCGTGGTTGTAAAAGTATTGAACTGGAATTCGACATCTATCAAACTAAGTTGTTAAACCAATTTTTTTCTTTTCAGTTGAAAGTCTGACATTGACGAAAATGTGTCGATTCAGTAAATTCGAAGCATTGTGGTCATAAGATAACCAACCTTTTTACCTATTATTAAATAATACAACTTGGAGAATATTTAGTTTCAACAAGACGGTGCCACGTGCCACACAACTCGAGCGAATATGGCTTTAGTGCAAAAGACATTTCCAGGCCACGTAATTTCTCGTCATGCGATTTGACCCTCAACTCTAGAGCACTTGAAAACCAACATTCGTCAAGTTATGGCTGAAATACTGCCTAATTTGTGTCAAAAAAATGGTCGAAATTTACCAGAAAAGAATCAATGCTTGCAACATTTCGCGTGGAGGTCATTTAGATGATGTAGTATTTTACTCACACATATCAAAATATGTTTAAACTTTATAATAAAAAGGGGCCTAAGGGTTTTGTTCATGAGAGCCATTTTAAAGATTTAAATACGTGCATCTTTGATGTAAAGAGTGCTCTAAATAAAATTTGTAGTTGGATTTTCTTAAATAAAAATCAAACCTTTTAATATAAAAACTCTACAAAATACGCAAATATAATGACATATTATACAAAATTATTTAGCATTAAAATGTTTACTTAGTACTCGGGTTTTGCAAAATTATCGACTTTTTTCGGAAACCCTCCCATTAAAGATTTTACAGTTGCTTCTGATACCTTTTTGGAGTATGTGTTCCACCTGCGCTTAAAATCGGACATGTTCTTGGAAATCTTTCCTGTGTTCTTCAATTCCTTTTTTACCAGAGCCCAATACCTTTCCACAGGCCGAAGTTCTGGACAGTTAGGTGGATATGCCTCTCGTGGTACAAAAATTACATTATTCTTTGAGTACCACTCAAGTGCCTTTTTTCCATAATGGCATGATGCCAAATCGTGCCAAAAAAATGTAGTCACTCTGTGCTCTCTTAAAAAGGGTAACAACCGTTTTTGTAGGCACTCCTTTATATAAATTTCTGTGTTTATTGTGCCAGATGCCACAAATACTTTACTTCTTTTGCCACAACTGCAAATAGCTTGCCACACGAGAAACTTCTTAGGGAATTTTGTTTGTTTTCTTGTGCGAAACTCTTGCCGAACATTGCCCCGTTTATCAGCAACATACAAATCTTGACCAGGAATTTGAGAAAAGTCTGCCAGTACGTATGTTTCATCATCCATCACACAACAGGTGTATTTTTTTTATAAAATTAGACTTCAATTTTGCTTCTAAGTTCTTTGGACTTTGTATGTCTTCAGTACAGCATAAGCTTTGACTCTATGTGCAAAATTTGTAGAACATTTCACCGTACGAGCTGCTTTTCTTAAAGAAGTGTTAGGCGCTCTTCGAAAGAGTCGCTCGACTTCTTTTGCCTTACCAATATCTGTAGGACCTTTTTTCCTCCCTGATCCAGGTTTTCTTTCAATGCCCAGGTTTTCCTTATACCGTCTGATGGCATTAGAATCCATTCGAGGGTCAACTTTCAAATTTTTAGCTATTTTTTTAAAAGTCCATGACGGATTTTTTTGAAAAGTTTTAATTATATTTTCACGAACTTTTTTTTCGCAGTCCATTTTGATTGAAATAACTATTGAAAATTAATAATTTCTAAAATAATAGTATCTGACATATCTATAGAAACTAACTTGATCAAAAAATAAATTATTTCTTGCACTATGGATAAATTTTGTCTAAAATAGTAAATGCATATTTTTTTTAGAACACTCTTTACCATCACTGAGCGTGTTGGTATTAGTCTTATTTGAAAGCGAAACATCTCATGACGTCAGGAACGTGTTGGTCAACCTTGAAAACGCTGGCAGGTCGCCCCTCCCTCTTGTTTTGTATATTTTGTAGTATTAGTAGTAGTCAGATTGACTATTTGTAGTCAAATTAGTCAGTTATTGAAATTGACTATATATTCACGTTTAAAGTTGTTATTTTTTTACAAATTGATGACAATTAATTGATACTCCTTCATAGCTTCAATATTAGTGTTATTGTCCACTGTAACTTTTTAGTAAAATTTACCAATTTTACTAAAATTTGTATTCAAATCAACTGGTTTTGATTAATTTTTCTGTTTTCTCAATATAATTTTCAATATAAATTTCAATGATATTTTAAAATAATCTATCTTCCCAGTAAAACTTTTCATTACCAAATAATGAGTTAAACAGTTAAACTATTGAACACGAACTACTTACTCATTCGCTGTTTAAGTCATTACATTAACATGGGGATGTCATTGGAGGCAAGTACTTACCAATTGCAGAAAATTAATGACTTGGGTAAGCAATTTGAAAGCAATAACAACAACAGCAACAACTTTTTTGTTGTTGGTTTATTAAAAACATATATTTTTAAACGAAATACAAAATTTTTTTTATGATCCCATGGGGGCTCGAACCCAGACCCTCCGACTGCTAGGCAGAGACTCTTCCACTGAGCTACTTCATATGTTGAAAACTTAGCATCTTATAATTAATATAAACAATTTTTATTTTTAGATCCAAAATCATGTGAAAATTACTTTGTTTTTCCCTGCTTTTTTTTGCTTTGTTGTAATTTTTGGAAAAATATTTTTATACGATTTTTTGTAATTATTTTAAAACTTTTTTTTAATTATTTTAAAACTTAAACAATTTAAATCTTCTTTTTTGTATAAGTTTTTACATAAGATTGACTCTTACTTACTTAAATGTTACAACCTGTTAAGGTCAAAGTCCGAGCATATTTTAGAATTCCATGGATTTCGATCTTGTGCGAATATTCTCCAAATTTATAGGCCAAGCTTTGAAAAATGTTCCTCTGCTTGGTCTTTCTATCGAAGTTTCGGACATCCTCCTCTAATATTAGGTAGTGGGACATTTCAATTCTAATTTTATCCTCTTCATTGTATTTTTTTTCAAGAGAGGGTTACTAGCCCGTAATCCTAACCCATTTTTATCGATCTTATGGGACAACTCTCGGAACATGTTAACTCACAATATTAATGGGTGTTAAACTAGCTCCCCGGGTGATACCATGAGGAGGTGTGTGTCCACAGTTGAGATGAAGGATGACCCAGATAAGTTGGGCTTACCAAGTTAAGACCAATTAGAATCGTGTTTGGTATTAAACATCCCCTAGATAATCAAAATTGACTCATGATGGTATTTTTTCATTAACGTGAGTTAGTTTTACAAATTTTTTTTACAGAAGATAATATTTAAGTTCTTAAAATTCAAAAATCATTTAAAAAGACTCTTTTAATAAAAAAAAACAAAAAAAATTGTTGCCCGTGGTGGGATTTGAACCGGGGCCATTCAGTTTAAATTACCATCTTAATTAGAAATAAGTACTTCTGTAATAACTTATTATTTATTCGGATGGTATGTTGTAGTCGTTACAAGGTAACCAGTTATCAGAGTACTTGCCATTACCAAAGTTTTGCTGGGTTTATTCAAATTTTATGCTTAAGTAATTTTTTACATCGAGATAAAGCAATAAAATATTTAAGATTTTAGTTTAAGTGAAACAAAACTCAAGCAGTAAAACTCAAAATTAAGTGAATGCAAGATTATAGATTACACTACTCCACAAAATAAATCTTTTTGCGCTACAATTGACCACCACTATATTTTTTTATTTATTGTTGTCTCCTAATTATAAAAACGGTTGAGATTTAAAAATCAATAAATACATTATTTAAATTTTTTTTTTTTAATTTTGGCATTTTTCAAGAGGTTTAGTAATTTATTTTATCATATCTTTAAAACGTATTGTTTGAGTTTGTTGAAAATTATAGAATAGAACACCAATTACAAATAATCATTAAAGGCTTTTATGATAATTTTTTTATATGCTTAACGGATTCAGAGTTATTTGCACTTCATTGAAATTTTTTTTTTTATTTTTCTTTAAATTTATTTTTAAAAATTTATAAAAAAAATCGAAGATGATCAACATATACCATTTTCTTTACATGGTCACAAAACTGTGTATGTTTCAAATAAAACAAACCTCATTTCCTGAAAATCCATTTATAAATACTGATTTTGTTAACAAAAAAGTAAATAACGAGAGTATCAATGCTAAGTCTCATTAAGTATTTTGAAAATTGTACCCGCTTCTTATTTAATTTTTAAAATTTTTTAATATTTCGTATGAAAAATGTTTGGTAATTTTCACTTTATTGTCAATATAGTCTATTCATATATTTTCACAAAATAAGGATTCGGTTATTAACAATATTTACAGTTTTAAGTGAAATAGAAATGGTAAGTTTCTAAGATATGATAAAATCAATGGTACGATCTCTGTGAAAATCCGTAATTTTAGGAAAAAAAAATTTTTTTTTAAATCGTATTCATAGAATTTAAAATTTTGGATGTTTTTGTACTTAGGGGGCTATAATATATCGAAATTAAAGAGTTTGACTTCAAAAGTAATTTCTCTTGTGGATCAGTGTTATATGTAATAATGTCCTTAGAAAGGAAAATATTTGCATATCTACATAAGAAACTCAGATATAAGTAATATAGTTGTGTAAAGTGCTCTTTTATTTGTATTTGAGTCTGGCCAAACAGCATTGGAAGCACTTAAGTAACCACTAATGTAAATTATAGTTAAAAGTTTCAAATATGTTTAAGACAATTAAATATCTAAGAACAAAACTCAATTCAATGTTATTTTTGGTTTTTAAAGAAAGGTAATGCACAAATATAAATTCAAAAGGTCAAAATTAGTTAAAGTGAAATATTTTCTTCAAAAAAAGTTGTCTAAATTTTCTTTGCTATACAAAAATTTAGCCCCATAATGGACATGTTTGGTTAGATAAACCCATTATTTAATTATTTATGATTATACTTTTTTGGTTAAGAACATTTAAAATTTTAATACTTTTTTCCATTTTAGCGGTTCTATTTAATGGCTTTTTGTTTGGATTTATTACCTTACATCCAACTAGTAATTTCATTTAAATTTATTTGAACTTTTGTAATAATATAATTATAAAGGCGAAAGCAATTAAACACCCATATAAATTGATGTCCCTTTTTGATTAATTCATACTTTTAGAAAGACGTGGCGTATACGTATTATTTCAATAATCATACGCTCTAGTGTTCATATATAATGTACGAAATTTTACTTAACATAATTAAACTTTTTTAAGGCAATTACCCATTATAACTTAATTAACATAGCAGATATTAACTGCACTTAAACAATCACTTAATGTCAAAGGTTTAACTTCAGTCAATAGTAGGGTTGCCAGACACAAGTCCTGAAAAAGCTGGACATAAGAAAAAAAAGCTTGACAACCCAAACATTAGCTGGACATTAATAATGAAAAACCTGCTTAAATACTTTGCTTCGATGAATCTTTATATTTTTGATAAACGGAATATCGAATAAAGTAATTAACCGCAGCGATATCGAGAGAAAAAGAAATCGTCCGAGATCTAAAAAAAAAAAAACAATTTTCAACAGAAAACACATGCTACTCGCGTTTGTCGATGACATTGATATCATGGGACGCACATTACGCGATTTGACTGCCGCCTTTTTAAGTATCGAGAAGGAATCTAATAAAATGGGTCAATGAATCAAATAAAAACTGCTGGTTTCTACAAGCAGGCAATCCTCAAGAATTGGATCACATGTGATCGTTGAGAACTATAGCTACGAGGTTGTAAAAGAATTTGTTTATCTTGGTACCGAAATAAAGCATTTTTGTAAGAACTACGCTCTACAAAACGCTTATACCACCAGTATTGAATCATGGGCACTTACACAGGCAGAGGAAGCTATTCTTGCAGTTATTGAGGGGAAGATTCTACGAAAAATCTTTGGACCATTTTGCATCAACAATGAATATCGAACATGAATGAATGAACAATGAGCAGTATGAGTTATACGTTGACATCGACATAGTAAAACGGTATCAAAAAGTACCGGCTACGTTGGCTGGGACATGTTCTGCGAATGTATGAAAATACTCCAGCAACAAAAGTATTCGAGAACGATCCCGAATGAACTCATAAAAGAGGACGTTCGAAAATAGGATGGAAAGATCAAGAAGAGGAAAATCTTTCAAAGCTTGGCCTATGAATTGTAGAATATGCGCACATAACAGGTTTTTGATACAGTTCGTTTAAGTAAAGTAAGTTCAATGGGGAAATTTGATGGAAGGTAATTTTATTACAAAATGAACTTGATCAAGAAATCGATTTTTTATTACCATTCTTTTTCATAAAAATAATTTATAAAAATTAAAAAAAATGCAATTCTTAATTTTTTAGCTGGACAAATTTAATTTTAGCTTGACACTGGACAGGCACTAAAAAAGCTGGACAATCCAGTCGAATCCAGCCTGACTGGCAACCCTAGTCAATACCATTTTTCTCAAACATTTAAGGCTAAACACTTGGCGTATACATATTATTTCAATATTCATACGCCCCACTGTGGGTTTTTTTTTCCTTAGAAAAAGTTCAAAATAAATCAGTGATAAAAATTAAATAGTCTGATATTAAATTTTTTGCTATTAGTCACAACGTAAAACCCACTGAATTTTTGAAATCTGACCTCAGTTTTGTCGTACCTCCTTTAGTATCAAAAATATTTTGACTTAAAGTCAACCTAATTTTGTTAAAATATAAAAAAAAAATATTGTTTTGTTTTTATTTGGCGATTTTTAAAGGACCTTTTCTCGAAAGTGGTCAAAGAAATTTTAGAAGTTCTTTGTTTATTGTGAGTGCAGACATACCCAGTAAAACTTTTCATTACCAAATAATGAGTTAAACAGTTAAACTATTGAACACGAACTACTTACTCATTCGCTGTTTAAGTCATTACATTAACATGGGGATGTCATTGGAGGCAAGTACTTACCAATTGCAGAAAAGTAATGACTTGAGTAAGCAATTTGAAAGCAACAACAACAACAGCAACAACTTTTTTGTTGTTGTTTTATTAAAAACATATATTTTTAAACGAAATACAAAATTTTTTTTTATGATCCCATGGGGGCTCGAACCCAGACCTTCCGACTGCTAGGCAGAGACTCTTCCACTGAGCTACTTCATATGTTGAAAACTTAGCAGCTTATAATTAATATAAACAATTTTTATTTTTAAATCCAAAATCATGTGAAAATAACTTTGTTTTTCCCTGCTTTTATTTGCTTTGTTGTAATTTTTGGAAAAATATTTTTATACGATTTTTTGTAATTATTTTAAAACTTTTTTAAAATTATTTTAAAACTTAAACAATTTAAATCTTCTTTTTTGTATACGTTTTTACATAAGATTGACTCTTACTTACTTAAATGTTACAACCTGTTAAGGTCAAAGTCCGAGCATATTTTAGAATTCCATGGATTTCGATCTTGTGCGAATATTCTCCAATTTTATAGGCCAAGCTTTGAAAAATGCTCCTCTACTTGGTCTTTCTATCGAAGTTTCGGACATCCTTCTCTAATATTAGGTAGTGGGACATTTCAATTCTAATTTTATCCTCTTCATTGTATTTTTTTTCAAGAGAGGGTTACTAGCCCGTAATCCTAACCCATTTTTATCGATCTTATGGGACAACTCTCGGAACATGTTAACTCACAATATTAATGGGTGTTAAACTAGCTCCCCGGGTGATACCATGAAGAGGTGTGTGTCCACAGCTGAGATGAAGGATGACCCAGATAAGTTGGGCTTACCAAGTTAAGACCAATTAGAATCGTGTTTGGTATTCAACATCCCCTACATAATCAAAATTGACACATGATGGTATTTTTTCATTAACGTGAGTTAGTTTTACAAATTTTTTTTACAGAAGATAATATTTAAGTTCTTAAAATTCAAAAATCATTTAAAAAGACTCTTTTAATAAAAAAAAAACTAAAAAAAATTGTTGCCCTTGGTGGGATTTGAACCGGGGCCATTCAGTTTAAATTATCATCTTAATTACAAATAAGTACTTCTGTAATAACTTATTATTTATTCGGATGGTATGTTGTAGTCGTTACAAGGTAACCAGTTATCAGAGTACTTGCCATTACCAAAGTTTTGCTGGGTATTTAAGTATTTAAAAAAATACTTGACTAAATAAACTTTTGTTTGAGAAAAAAGGCCTTTTTTGGGTATATTTTTGAACATTAACTAGGCTTTTGACTATGTAGCTAAAACCGGCGAAAAAAGTACTTAACTTCTGGTTGGTGACTTGAATTGATCTGCAAATAAAGTTAAACGATTAGATTTAGTTTTGAAAAACGTGTTTTAGAAACTTATTTTTGTTCCAAAATACTGTACTACTTTTTGTATTTAGGTAGCAAAAATGGCTTTTTTCGAAAAAGAACTTTTTTATTATTGAAAATAGTTCTTCGGGTAGTCAGAAATAATAATGTTCTGCAACTTTTTTATATTCTTATATTCCCGAATCTACCGCTATTTGTATGTTGCTTTAGAAAATCGTAATTTTTGACCAGTAGACAATAAAATTTGAACTTACAATGTTCTAGAGTTTTGTTCAGAAAGGTTCGTTCGTCAATCTAACAGGAGACACTTATCCCGAAAAATTTTATATAATAGCCAATTTTAATTTTTTTCGATATATTTTAAAATACTTACTAAAAAATTAGAAAAGGTAATTGTACGTTTTCAAAATGATGCTATTCCTAAAAATCAGATTAAAAATGTATAAAAATGGACCGTTTCGTATTTCACTTGTTTTATATTTTCATTTTTAAGAAATATTGTCTGATATGGAAACAATTTTGAAAGTTAGAAAAGTTTAACTATGATTTAGAGTAAAATTGTTAATTATTTAAAATTTAATTTATTACAGATATTTTAAAAACAATTAAAACAGACTAGGTACAGAAATTTCGAATGAATTCTGTAATTGTTTTCATGAACACAAGACTTTGTTTTAAAAGATTCTGTAAACATTTAGGCTTTATATTCAGTCTGTGAATATATAATTTCAACATTTTCTTACTACTTTCTCCTCTACCATTATCTTTGTTTATGCATAAATTGACTATTTTACATTAACACTTTTTTCATTTACTCAGACAGAACAATCTTTAATATTCCCTTATGTTAATAACCCATTTGTGAACATCATAAAGCATTTTCTACCCTTTTGCTTTGTTTAAATTTGAATTGTAAATATTTTTGCAATTGTCCCATAATAAAATTATGATAACAAAGGGAAATTTATTATGCTAAAATAAAGAAGAAAATTCAAACAATTGGAAAACATAAACATAAAACTAATAAACATCATAAAAAATTATATACAAAATAAAGATCAAAACGACAATGTCAGAGGGGAATAAAGAGGAAGTCATTCAAAAACTATTTTAAAATACATATAAAAAGTTGTATTGAATTATTTTGACAAAGTTGAAATGTACTGTATAAATTTTTAGGAAACCGAAATTATCAGGTATGTGGTGGAAAACGATCGTTTTCAAATCGATCGATTTCAGATATATTTTTGAGATAATTTCGGTTATTTTCCCAAAAAATTCAAACCAAATTAAAGATAAAATATCAGTCAAAAGGATTAAAGCCAAAATTTTCATTTTTTTGGCGGAAATAACCGAAAATTAGCAAAAAAAAATATGTCTGAAATCGATCGATTTGAAAACAAAAAAATGTCTATCACATACCTGTATATAAACAAATTCAAAAATGGTCAATTAAACACAAAATGTAAAAAACTAAAGAAAAAATTTCCCATAATTTTTGAAAAATTGTCTATAAAAATAGAAAATTTTTGAAAAATTTCCTATAAAAATAAGAAATTTTTAATAAATTTTCTATAAAAAATAAGAATTTTTTAAAAAAATTTAATTCAAAAATTAGAAATTTTTGAAAAATTTCCTATAAAAATAAGAAATTTTTGAAAAATTTTCTTTAAATATAAGAAATTTTTGAAAAATTTCCTGTAAAAATAAGAAATTTAAAAAAAAATTACCTATAAAAATAAGAGTTTTTTGAAAAATTTCCTATAAAAATAAGAAACTTTTGAAAAATTTCCCATAAAAATAAGAAATTTTTGGAAAACTTTCCATTAAAAAAGAAAAAAACCTTCCTATTAAAATAAGAAGTTTTTGAAAAGATTCCTATAAAAATAAAAAAATTTTTGAAAATTTCCTATTAAACAAAAAAAATTTTGTAAAGTTTTCTATTAAACAAAAAAAATTTTGATAAATTTTCTATAAAAATGAGAAAGTTTTGAAAAATTTCCTATAATAATGAAAAATTTAAAAAAAAAAATTCCTATCAAAATACAAAACTTTTCGAAAATGTCCTTTAAATTTTTTTTTATTTATTTACCCTAAAAATGAGAAAGTTTTTTTTTTATAGTTTCCTATAAAAATAAGAAAATTTTAAAAAATTATATATAAAAATATGAAATTTTTCAAAAGTTTCCTATAAAAATTGGAAAATTTTCAAAAATGTCCTTCAAAAATAGTAAATTTTTGAAAAATGTTACACAAAAATAAGAAACTTTTGAAAAAATTCCTATAAAAATAAGAAATTTTTGAAAAATTTTAGAAAAACTTCCTATAAAAATAAGAAATTTTTTTAAAATTTCCTATAAAAAAAAAATTTTAAAAATGTTCCTATAAAAATAAGAATTTTTTGAAAATTTTCCTATCAAAATAAGAAATTTTTGAAAACTTTCCTATAAAAATAAGAAATTTTTGAAAAATTTTCCATCAAAATAAAAAATTTTTTAAAATTTCCTATAAAAATAAGAAATTTTTTAAAAATTGTCTTTAAAAATAAAAAAATTTTGAAAAATTTTCTATAAAAATAGAAAATTTTAGAAAATTTTCCTATAAAAATAGAAAATTTTAGAAAAATTTCCTATAAAAATAGGAAATTTTTTAAAAATGTCCAATCAAAATAAAAAATTTTTGAAAGATTTCCTATAAAAATAAAAAATTTTTAAAATTTCCTATTAAAATAGGAACTTTTTGAAAAATTTCGTGCCAAAATAGGAAATTTAAAAAAAAATCATATGAAAAAGGGAATTTTTGGAAAATTTCCTATAAAAATAAGACATTTTTGAAAAATTTCCTATAAAAATAAGAAAGTTTTGGAAAATTTCCTACATAAATAAGACATTTTTTAAAAAAATTCTATAAAAATAAGAAATTAAAAAAAAATCTATAAAAAAATAAATTTTTGAAAAATTTTCTATAAAAATAAGAAAATCTTAAAAAATTTCCTATAAAATTAACAAATTTTTGAAAAATTTCCTATAAAAATATAAAATTAAAAAAATTCTGTAAAAATAAGAAATATTTGAAAAATTTTCTATAAAAATAAGAAATTTTTTAAAAATTTCTTATAGAAGTAAGAAAATTTTGAAAACTTTTCAATAAAATGTAATTTTCTTAAAAATTAAATTTTAGAAAAACTTTCTGTAGAAATCCAGTAAGTTTTGATTTATTATACTATTAAATTTTTTCTAAATTAGAAATTAGTTAAGAGTCAATTTATTGTAATTGTAGACATAGGAATTGTATGTATAAATAAATGTATTCAAAGATCCCTAATCTATTGATTAATTGTCAATCAAAATCATTGTGCCAAAGTCTTACAACCAATATTTTATTGTCATTTTGTAACATGAGGAGAAGGAAATGGAAGATTGGATTTCTTCTTAATAGTTCATTTTGATATCTTGACACTTTGATTTGGGGGTGGTATATTTTTATGTTTGATACACAAAAGTTTGTTAACAAAAAACGCCCGAAGTACTTAAATTTATTGAATAAATTAGTACTTAAAAAGTTAACCAAAATCATGATTTATTTAATGTAACTCGATAGATTTTTTTTTTGCTGATTGATAAAATTTCCTAACTTTGAAAATATTGGGAGAAAATAGATTGTTTTTTAATATATTTATATTTTATACACGTGTATCATATTTTTATATTCAAAGGCAGTAGAACTCTTAACCTTTTTCCTCTGTTCTATAACCAATCTTTAGATTTTGAATTTGAAATTAATTGTGATGCGGAGGCTTTTAATTATACCCTAGTCCTATTTTATTTCATGAGGAAAATTTGTTGATCTAAAAATACATTATTCATAATTTGTAAAAAAATGAGTTAAGTGAAAAAAAATTTAACTAAGAGGTTTGAGATTATTTTGAAACAAAAATGCCAGTAGGTTAGCTAAATTTCATAATTATGTTGAAAATTATTAATTTTTTTTTATTTTGATAGGAAATTTTTCAAAAATTTCTTATTGCATAGAAACATTTCAAATTTTTTTTTTATTGCAATTTTTTCAAAAATTTCTTATTTTTAAAGGATTTTTTTTTTTAAATTTCTTTATTTTATATAGGAAATTTTTCATAAATGTCTTATTTTTATATGAAATTTTTCAAAAATTTCTTATATTTATAGAAAATTTTTAAAAAACTTCTTACTTTTATACAAAATTTTTCAAGAAATTCTTATTTTTATAGAAAATTTTTCAAAAATATCTTATTTTGCTATAAATTTTTTAACAAATTTTTATGTTTATAGAAAATTTTTTAAAAACTTCTTATTTTTATAGGTAATTTTCAAAAAAATCTTATTTTTATAGAAAATTTAAAAAAAATTTAATTTTTTTTAGGAAATTTTTCAAAAATTTATTTTTTTTTTTTTATAGAAAATTTTTCGAAACTTTCCGATTTTTATAGAAACTTTTTCAAAAACTTCTTATTTTTACAGGAAATTTTCCAAAAAATTTTTATTTTAATGAGAAATTTTTCAAAAATTTATTATTTTTATAGGAAATTTTTCAAAAATTTCTTATTTTTATAGAAAATTTTACAAAAAATTCTTATTTTTATAGGAAATTTTTCAAAAATGTCTTATTTTTATAGGAAATTTTTTAAAAATTTCTTATTTTTATAGGAAATTTTTAGAAAATTTCTTATTTTTATAGGAAATTTTAAAAAAATTTCTTATTTGTATAGGAAATTTTTAAAAAATTTCTTATTTTTATAGGAAATTTTTCAAAAATGTATTATTTTTATAGGAAATTTTTCAAAATTTCTTATTTTTATAGGAAAATTTTCAAAATTTCTTATTTCTATAGGAAATTTTTTAAAATTTCTTATTTTATACAAAATTTTTCCAAAATTTCTCATTTTTATAGAAAAATTTTTAAATATTTCTTTTTTTTTTTATAGGAAATTTTTCAAAAATTTCTTATATTTATAGGAAATTTTCCAAAAATTTCATATTTTTATAGGAAGTTTTTCAAAAATTTCTTATCTTTATAGGAATTTTTTTTCAAATATCTTATTTTTATAGGAAATTTTTCAAAAATTTCTTATTTTTTTAGGAAATTTTTTAAAAAATTCTCATTTTTATAGGAAATTTTTCAAAAATTTATTATTTTTATAGGAAATTTTTCAAAATTTCTTTTTTTTATAGGAAATTTTTTAAAAATTTCTTATTTTTATAAAAAATTTTTCAAAAATTTCTTATTTTAGGAAAATTTTCAAAAATTTCTTATTTTTATACGAAATTTTTTAAAAAATTGTTAATTTTTATAGAAAATTTTTCAAAAATTTTCTACTTTTATAGGAAAATTTTCAAAAATTTCTTTTTTTTATAGAAAATTTTTCAAAAATTTCTTATATTTATAGGAAATTTTTCAAAAATTTCTTATATTTATAGGAAATTTTTCAAAAATTTCTTATTTTTATAGGAAATTTTTCAAAAATTTTTTATTTTTATAGGAAATTTTTCAAAAATTTCTTATTTTTATAGGAAATTTTTCAAAAATTTCTTATTTTTATAGAAAATTTTTCAAAAACTTCTAATTTTTATAGGAATTTTTCAAAATAATCTTATTTCAATACAAAATTAAAAAAAAAATAATTTTTATAGGAAATTTTTCAAAAATTTCCGATTTTTATAGAAACTTTTTCTTATTTTTACAGTAAATTTTCCAAAATTTCTTATTTTTACAGGAAATTTTTCAGAAATTTTTTATTTTTATAGGAAATTTTTCCTAGTTTTTTTATTTTTATAGGAAGTTTTACAAAAATTTCCTTTTTTTATTGAAAATGTTTTAAAAATTTCATATTTTTAAAGGAAATTGGACAAAAAATCACATTTTTATGGGCAAAAAAGTTTTCAAATATACGAGTATCTATTTCTGTTATAGACAAGTTACTACCAAAAAGTATATGCGTAGCTAACATTGGCATGTTTTTTTTTTTCTAAATCTTTTGAAGGCGTATGTCTTTAATTTTCATACATTATTAATTCTTATCCAGATACTTTGGTCTTTTTCTCAACATAAAAATTACATATGTTATATATTTATATATTTCTTATATTTTCCTATTAGTCCTTGAATTGTGAATGAAGTTTAATCCTTAAGTAGTTGTTCGTTTTATTCCATTACATTTATTTCACGTGTCATTTAACAAATTCATACATACAAATTTATTTGAGATTCAATTAAATGTTTACGAAGTAAAACTTTTTTATAGAATTTTTCACACGAACACTTTTATGGATATGTTTGTGCATGTGTATGTAAATTAAGCTAATTCCCTTCGTACAACACACAGAGGATGTATTTGAAGATCCTGTTTCCTTTTTGTTTAATATTGTATTCAAGGTTGTATGTGTTCATTTTGATATCAATGTATTCAACAAATACAATTTAACATTATAAAAAAAGAGACTATAAAATCAACAGCAAATTAAATATCGTATTTATGTAAAAGATTCTACCACTTTTTGCTTCGGTCTCCGTAATTGTATTTTTCAACATTTTATTGCTTTCTTTTGTGTTAGTAGTTATCCGTCTATCTGCTTAGGTGTTCTTACAATATTATTTACAAAAACATGTTCCGAACAGTTAAAAACTAAAGTACCGCCTCCACAATCTAGAAAAAGTATATCTACTATTAGCTTTCAAGTAAAGCTTCCTGAAATCATCAGCTATATGTATTATAAGACTATTCAGTCAAACACTAACAAAGCTTTTTGAACTGCAGGGTAGTTAGTCGGTGGGTGTATTACCCACTGTATATATCATTGTGCAAATATCCATAAATACTGTATGTACTCTGTTACTTTGGAAAATGAATGTTGTAATTAAATGATTTTTATTGCTTCTTACTTAAAGTGTAATTATGCATCTAAGGTGTTAAGAGAACTCAAGATGCCATTAAATTAAATGATACAATGAAATGAAACAATAAAATTTCTCCATAGTCAAGTAATGGGTGGAAATGGCTTCACAGTCTAACATTTGGTCTCTGTTTTAGGAAAACAAATTTTTATTACAGAATTTTCATGTAACATTCAAAAAGACAAGAAAACAATTTTATAAAAATTTCCTATACAAAAAATTTTTTAATGTAAATATAAAAAATATTTAAAAAATAGATATTTCTAAAAAATGTCCTGTCAAACTACAATGAAATGAAACAATAAAATTTCCAAACAGTCGAGTAATGGGTGGAAATTTTTGAAAATTTTTCTATAAAAATAACAAATTTTTGAAAAATTTGCTATAAAAATAAGAAATTTTTTAAAGATTTCCTATAAAAATAAAAAAAATTTGAAAAATTTCCTATAAAAATAAGAAATTTTTGAAAAATTTCCTTAAAAAAAAATAAATTTTTGAAAAATTTTAGGTAAAAATAAGAAATTTTTGAAAAATTTCCTATAAAAATAAGAAATTTTTGAAAATTTTCCTGCAAAAATAAGAAATTTTTGAAAAATTTGCTATAAAAATAATAAATTTTTTAAAAATTTCCTATAAAAATAAAAAGTTTTTGAAAAATTTCATATACAAATTTTTTATTTTGAAAAATTTCCTATAAAAACTTTTTATTTTGAAAAATTTCCTATAAAAAAAATAAATTTTTGAAAAATTTTCTGTAAAAATAAGAAATTTTTGAAAAATTTAAAAATGAAAATTCCTATACAAAAAAGGAATTTTTGAAAAATTTCCTATGAAAATAAGAAGTTTTGAAAAATTTCCTATCAAAATAAGAAATTTTTGAAAAATATCCAATAAAAATAAGAATTTTTTGAAAAATTTCCTATCAAAATACGAAATTTTTTAAAAATTTTCTATAAAACTAAGAAATATTTGAAAAATTTTCTATTAAAATGAGAAATTTTTTAAAAATTTTCTACAAAATAAGAAATTTTTGAAAAATTTTCTAAAAAAATAAGAAATTTTAATAAATATCTTATTAAAATGAGAAATTTTTTAAAAATTTTCTATAACAAAAAATAAATTTTAAAAATTTCCGAAAAAAAATATTTGAAGAATTTCATATAAAAATAAAAAAAAATTATTTTAAAAATTTTTTGAAAAAATTTTCTATAAAAATAAGAAATTTTTTTATAAATATGAAATGTTTAACAAAATTTCTATTAAAATAAGAAATTTAAAAAAAAATGTCCATAAAAATAACAAAATTTTGAAAAACTTCCTATGAAATGGAAAAAGTTTTAAAAATTACCTTATGAAAAGAAGACGTTTTTGAAAAATTTCCTATAAAAATCAGAAATTTATGAAAAATTTCCTATACAAATAGGAAATTTTTGAAAAATTCCCTATAAAAATAAGAAATTTTTGAAAAATTTGCTATAAAATAGGAAATTTTTGTAAAATGTCCTATAAAATAAGAAATTTTTGAAAAATATCCTAAAAAAATAAGAAATTTTTGAAAAAATTCCTATAAAAATCAGAAATTTTTAAAAATTTCAATATAAAAATTAGAAATTTTTAAAAAATTTCCTATAAAAATAAGAAAAACTTTTGAAAATTGTTAAAAAATTTCCTATAAAAAAAAAGAAATTTTTAATTTTTTTTTTATAAATATAAATTTTTTTTATAGATAAATTTTTGAAAAATTTCCTATACAAAAATAAGAATTAAAAATAAGAAATTTTTGTAAAAAGTCCTATAAAATAAGAAAATTTTGAAAATGTTCCTATAAAAATAAGAAATTTTTGAAAAAAATCCTATAAAAATCAGAAATTTTTGAAAATTTCAGTATAAAAATAAGAAATTTTTGAAAAATTTCCTATAAAAATAAGAAATTTTTGAAAAATTTCCTATAAAAATAAGAAAAACTTTTGAAAATTGTTAAAAAATTTCCTATAAAAAAAAGAAATTTTTAATTTTTTTTTTTATAAATATAAGAAAATTTCCTAAAAAAAGAATAAATTTTTTAAAAATTTCTATCAAAATAAGAAATTTTTTATAAAAAACAAGAAATTTTAGAAAAATTTCATAAAAAAATAAAAAAAGTTTGAAACATTTCCTATAAAAATAAGAAATTTTTAAAAATTTTCTATTAAAATCAGAAATTTTTGAAGACTTTCCAATAAAAAAAAGAAACTTTTGAAAAATTTCCTTAAAAACCAGAAATTTTGGAAAAATTTCCTACAAAAAAATTAATTTTTGAAAAATTTTCAATAAAAATAAGAACTTTTTAAAAAATTTTAAAAAAGATTTCCTATAAAAATAAGACATTTTTGAAAAGTTTCCTATAAAAATACGAAATTTTTGAAAAGTTTCCTATAAAAATATGAAATTTTAAAAAATTTCCTATAAAAATATGAAATTTTAAAAAAAATTTCCTATAAAAAAAACAAATTTTTGAAAAGTTTCCTAAAAAATAAGAAATTTTTGAAAAATTATCTATAAAATAAGAAATTTTTGAAAAGTTTTTTATAAAAATAAAATATTTTACAAAAATAAGAAATTTTCGCAAAATTTTCTTTAAAAATAAGAAATTTTTGAAAAATTTCCTATAAAAATATAAAATTTCTAAAAAAGTTCTTACAAGTTTTGTTTTTTATCCTTTTAACCTCAAATTACTTTAGTTACATCTTGTGCTTAAGAATATAATTTTCGTCATTATTCATTATCTACTTGGAAAACTTAATTTTCTATTTATTACGTTTTCAAAGCAATCGGGTCGCAGTCAGTCATGAAACTCGCATCGCTCTTAACGGAAATGCAAAACACTTAATCAGAAATCTCATTAATTTTCTAAATCAACTTAAAATTCTCAACATTCCAGACATTAAACAAGAAATACAAACAAGAATTAAATTCTTTGGAAATAATTGTAGTAAATAAATTATTTTATGATATGAAATGGAAAAAAAGGAAAAACCTCTTAATACACACTAACACGTGTAGTCGTATTTCGAACATAGAGACCGGAAACATATCGGAAAAATTGATTTGTTTGCCAAGGCTGACATCAATAAATTTTGTAAAATGTTAAGGGACTGACAGTGCACACCCATTTTAGTGTCATTAAATGTTGAGGGTGTGTGTGTAAAGTATTGAATTAATAGTATAAATATGAGTGATAGATTACATTTGTAAATTGGAGTATTATTTACTGAAAAGAACCCATAAAATGACCAAATGACAAAGATATAATGAAATAGAAATGTATACAGAAAAATGGTGGGATATTTACTTATGTTGAATAATCGAATTTTCATAGGCTATTGTACTTTTGGATTAATAATTATGTAAATAATCGCATAGATAAGGATATCATTTCATTTATTCTGAATGGGAATGACTCAATTTATAAACCTTTTATATAGGTTAATTTGGATAAGAAAAATTTTTTTTATAAAAATAAAAATATGTTATTATGAAAATAAGAAATTTTTGAAAAATTTTTTATAAAAATATGAAATTTTTGAAAATTTTGCAATCAAAATAAGAAATTTTTGAAAATTTTCAAATAAACATGAGATATTTTTGAAAACTTTCTAATAAAAATAAGAAATTTTTGAAAAAATTCCTATAAAAATAAGAAATTTTTGAAAAATTTCCTAAAAAAATAAGAAATTTTTGAAAAATTTCCTTTAAAAATAAGAACTTTTTGAAAAATTTCCTATAAAAATAAGAAATTTTTTAAAAATTTCCTACAAAAATAAAAAAATTTTAAAAAATTTCCTACAAAAATAAAAAAAATTTGAATAATTTCCTATAAAAATAGGAAATTTTTGGAAACTTTCGCAGTAAAAATAAGAAATTTTTAAAAAATTTCCTATAAAAACTGTAAATTTTTGAAAAATTTCCTTTAAAAAATAATTTTTTTTTGAAAAATTTCCTATAAAAATAAAAAATTTTGATTTTTTTTATAAACATTTTTTTATAAAAATTTATTATAAAAATAAGAAATTAAAAAAAAAATTTCATAAAGAAAAAAGAAATTTTTTATAAGAAATTTTTCAAAATTTTTTTAAAAATTTCTAATTTTTTAGGAAATTTTTCAAAAATTTATTATTTTTAAGAGAAATTTTTGAAAATTTCTTATTTTTGTAAGAAATTTTTCAAAAATTTCTTATTTTTATAAGAAATTTTTCAAAAATTTCTTATTTTTATAAGAAATTTTTCAAAAATTTATTATTTTTATAAGAAAATTTTCTTATTTTTATAAGAAATTTTTCAAAAACTTCTTATTTTTATAGGAAATTTTTCAAAATTTTCTTATTTTTATAGGAAATTTTTCAAAAATTTCTTATTTTTATAGGAAATTTTTCCAAAAATTTCATATTTTTGTAGGAAATTTTTCAAAAATTTTTTATTTTTAGGAAATTTTTCAGAACTTTCTTATTTTTATAAGAAATTTTTCAAAAATTTATTATTTTCATAAGAAATTTTTCAAAAATTTATTATTTTTATAAGAAATTTTTGAAAAAATTTTTTTTTTATAAGAAATTTTTAAAAAATTTCTTTTTTTTTATAAGAAAATTTTCAAAAATTTCTTATTTTTATAAGAAATTTTTGAAAAATTTCTTATTTTTATAAGAAATTTTTCAAAATTTTTTTATTTTTATAAAGAAATTTTCAAAAATTTCTTATTTCTGTAAAAAATTTTTCAAAAATTTCTTATTTTTATAAGAGAATTTTCAAAAGTTTCTTATTTTTACAAGAAATTTTTGAAAAATTTCTTATTTTTACAAGAAATTTTTGAAAAATTTCTTATTTATACAAGAAATTTTTGAAAAATTTCTTATTTTATAAGAAATTTTTGAAAAATTTCTTATTTTTATAAGAAATTTTTGAAAAATTTCTTATTTTTATAAGAAATTTTTGAAAAATTTCTTATTTTTATAAGAAATTTTTCAAAAATTTCTTATTTTTATAAGAAAATTTTCAAAAATTTCTTATTTTTTAAGAAATTTTTCAAAAATTTCTTATTTTTATAAGAAATTTTTCAAAAATTTCTTATTTTTATAAGAAATTTTTCAAAAATTTCTTATTTTGATAAGAAATTTTTCAAAAATTTCTTATTTTTATAAGAAATTTTTCAAAAATTTCTTATTTTTTATAAGAAAATTTTAAAAAACTTCTTATTTTAAAAGAAATTTTTCAAAAATTTTTTATTTTTATAGGACATTTTTCATAAATTTCTTATTTTCATAGAAAAATTTTTCAAAAATTTCTTATTTTTATAGGAAATTTTTGAAAAATTTCTTATTTTTATAAGAGAATTTTCAAAAGTTTCTTATTTTTACAAGAAATTTTTGAAAAATTTCTTATTTTTACAAGAAATTTTTGAAAAATTTCTTATTTATACAAGAAATTTTTGAAAAATTTCTTATTTTATAAGAAATTTTTGAAAAATTTCTTATTTTATAAGAAATTTTTGAAAAATTTCTTATTTTTATAAGAAATTTTTGAAAAATTTCTTATTTTTATAAGAAATTTTTCAAAAATTTCTTATTTTTATAAGAAATTTTTCAAAAATTTCTTATTTTTATAAGAAAATTTTCAAAAATTTCTTATTTTTTAAGAAATTTTTCAAAAATTTCTTATTTTTATAAGAAATTTTTCAAAAATTTCTTATTTTTATAAGAAATTTTTCAAAAATTTCTTATTTTTTATAAGAAATTTTTCAAAAACTTCTTATTTTAAAAGAAATTTTTCAAAAATTTTTTATTTTTATAGGACATTTTTCATAAATTTCTTATTTTCATAGAAAAATTTTTCAAAAATTTCTTATTTTTATAGGAAATTTTTGAAAAATTTCTTATTTTTATAAGAAATTTTTGAAAATTTTCTTATTTTTATAAGAATTTTTTCAAACATTTCAGTTTTTAAAAATTTCTAATTTTTATAAGAAATCTTTCAAAAATTTCTTATTTTATAAGAAATTTTTCAAAAATTTTTTATTTTGACAAGAAATTTTTGAAAATATTTAGAAATTTTTTTTAAAATATCTATGAAAAATTTGTGAACTTTTGGCTTAAAACTTTGGGGTGGATTCACGAGTTATATTATATTTAAAAAGTAGCCAAATTTGTAATAGTTATTACGAAACCTATTTTGTTCGCATAATTTAATTTATATTTGATTGCGAATGAGAGGTTTTCATTTAAATATTCTTATATTCTGGCGATAAAATTATTTTCGTTTCAGTTGAGGCATAAAAAATGAGTCTATTTAAAGGCGAAGACAATTTGGGGGATACAATTAAAACTCAATTACACACGCCAACTTTCCTTCAACGTAATTTACACAAATACTGCGAATGTTTGTGGCAAAAGGAAAATATCACCACTTTCAGTCAGTCGTCATCATAACAATCATCAGGCATGAAATTATTCAATTCGAGACTGAGAAGGGATTTTATTAAAAAAAAAAAGTACAAATTTTCGTAATGAATTGGCTATCATGAGTTTTTGATGAAAGTAAGAAACGCCTACACTTGGACATTTATGTAGTGACACTACCATAGTCCTTTGTATTGTAATTTATGGGCCTATATAAATATTTAAACTTGCGAACGGACTCGTTCATCATTTTGTTGTAATGTTATGAAGCATTAAACGAAATTGTAATAAAGTTTTCACTTGCACAAACACTGACACAACCACACCCATACTAACACTCATACCTATAGGTAATTTTTAACAAATGAGTAAAAATTTTACATGAGACAGTTTTATTGCACGAAGTCCCAGTAAAGTAATTATATCAGGGAAAGGAAATTGTTTGAAGAGAACCTTTTAAATGAAAAAAAAATTCAATACTCATACTCATAATAAATATTTATAAGAATTTAACATATTTTTCTTAACAAAGTGCTTTTTTAAAGCACTTTATATAAATTAATATTGAAATATGATCTCCATTTAAAAAAGCGAAATAATTTCATAAAATTTAAATAAAAAGGAAAAGATTTAACATAATTGCTAAAAAGAATTCAGGACAATAGAAAAACGCAAAGACCAACTTAGCTACGCGTTTCGAGACCAAAAGAAAATCATATAAAATTTAAAGAAAATAAAAGCAAATGTTAATATAATTTGCCACTTTAATTCCGAAACATTAAGAGTATTTTTAGCCTTAATATTCAACATCATTTACTAATTTGTGGCAAATTACTTTAAAAAATTACTTACACTAATGGCTCTCAAACGAAATATATTTTCACTTACATTTTCGCCTAATAAAACACCTGCATTAGAAGACCAAATAAATTCTAACAACTTCTACAATGGATGGAAATGAAGGAAGACAGCCTAAACATTAATTCCATCCATTGTTAGTAACACATCTGTCCGTTATGCTTGAAGGTAACTATTTTTATGTAAAACTTTTATTACCAAATGCCTTGGGTTATGGTCCAGATTCCAAAACATTTCAAATTTTCATTTTCACTTTTTCATTCCTACCAACATTTTGAGACTCTATGAATGAATTTATGCGTTTTTCCCCATTTCAGTTTATTTTATTTATACCTTCAGTTTATTGTTTCTTTTCTATTTTTATCGCTTAAGATTATGGAAAATTGTTTTGACCAGTCGAGTGAAATGAGATTAAAATTTGAAATTGTATTTTCTTAATGGCATTTGTTCACATAAATATAAACGTGGCCAATACGAAACAATAACAGGCACGTAGGCAAGCAAATGCCTGCATTAACATGTTTTATGTAAAACATGGAAAACATTTAAATTTACATATATATTTAAAGGTAGTTCTATAATGGTTATTGTTACATTTTATAGGAAAGTTTAAAACATTTCGAACATCATCGTTAACTTTGCTATAGCAAAAGAAAGTTCTTGATAACTTTTCTATAAAAAAGAAAGTTATCGATAACCCCTCTATATAAATAGAATGTTATCGATAACTTTTCTACATAAAAATAAAGTTATCGATAAATTTTCTATTGAAATAGAAGGCTATCGATAATTTTTCTATAGAAATACAAAGTCATCGATAACTTTTCTATAGAAATAGAAAGTTATCGATAACTTTTCTACATAAAAATAAAGTTATCGATAAATTTTCTATTGAAATAGAAGGCTATTGATAATTTTTCTATAGAAATACAAAGTTATCGATAATTTTTCTATAGAAATAGAAAATTATCGATAACTTTTCTATAGAAATAAAAAGTTATCGATAATTTTTCTATAGAAATAGAAAGTTATCGATAACTTTTCTATAGAAATATAAAGTTATCGATAACTTTTTTATAGAAATAAAAAGTTATCGATAACTTTTCTATAGAAATAAAAAGTTGTCGATAACTTTCCTATAGAAATAAAAAGTTATCGATAACTTTTCTATAGAAATAGAAAGTTATCGATAACTTGTTTATAGAAATCGAAAGGTATCGATAACTTTTTTACATAAATTTAAAGTTTTTTTTTTGGAAATAGAAAATTATGAATAACTTTTCTATAAAAATAACAAGTTTTCGATTACTTATCTATAGAAATAGAAAGTTATCGATAACTTTTCTATAGAAATAGAAAGTTATCGATAACTTGTTTATGGAAATCGAAAGGTATCGATAACTTTTTTACATAAATTTAAAGTTTTTTTTTTGGAAATAGAAAATTATGAATAACTTTTCTATAAAAATAACAAGTTTTCGATTACTTATCTATAGAAATAGCAAGTTATCGAAAACTTTTGTCCAGAAATACAAAATATTCAACCATTTTACAATAGAAAAATGTTATGGTTAACTATTTTATAGAAAAAGAAAGTAATCGATCACTTTTGAAAGAAACAAAATATCGATAAATTTTCTATAAAAAAAGAAATCGATAATTTTCTATAAAAGTACTAAGTAACCAATAACTTTTCAATAGAAATATCAAATTGTCGATATTTTTTATATAGAAATAGAAGATATCGATAACTCTTCTATAGATAAAGAAAGTTATAGGTAACTTTTCTATAGAAAAATAAGGTAATCGATCACTTTCTATAACAGCAGTAAGTTACCGATAACTTTTCAATAGAAATATAAATTTATCGATAACTTTTCTATAGAAATAAAAGTTATCAATAACTTTTCTATGGAAATAGAAGTTATCGATAACTTTTCTATAGCAAAAGATAATCATCGTTAAGTTTTTAATAGAAATGGAACGCTATTGATAACTTTTCTATATTAAAAAAAAATTATCGAAAATATATCTATAGAAAAAGAAAGTTATCGATAACTTTTCTATAGAAATATAAAGTTATCGATAACTTTTTTATAGAAATAAAAAATTATCGACAACTCTTCTATAGCAAAATAAAGTCATCTATAACTTTTCTATAGAAAAGGAATGCTATTGATAACTTTTCTATAAAAAAAGAAAGTTATCGATAATATTTCTATAGAAAAAAAAAGCTCTTGATATCTTTTCTATAATTAAAGAAAGTTATCGATATCTTTTCTTCAGAAATAGAAAGCTGTCAATAAGTTTTCTATAAAAATAGAAAATTATTGATAACTTTTCTATAGAAATAGAAAGTTATCGATAACTTTTCTACGAAAATAGAAAGTTATCGAAAATTTTCTATAGAAATATAAAGTTATCGATAACATTTCTATATAAATATAAAGTTATCGATAACCTTTCTATAGAAGTAGAAAATTATCGATAAGTTTTCTATAGAAAAAAAAATTATCTATAACTTTCCTATATAAATATAAAGTTTTCGATAACTTTTCTAAAGAAATAAAAATTTATCGATATCGTTTTATAGAAATAGAAAGTTACCGTTAAATTTTCTATAGAAATAGAAAGTTATCGATAAATTTTATATAGAAATACAAAGTTATCGATAACTTTTTCATAGAAATAGAAAGTTATTGATAACTTTTCTATAGAAATAGAAATTTATCGATTATAGAAATATAAAGTTCGATTATAGAAATATAAAGTTCTTAATAACGTTTCTATATAAATAGAAAGTTATCGATAACTTTTCTATAGAAATAGAAAGTTACTAATAACTTTTCTATAAAAATAGAAAGTTAACGATAACTTTTCTATAGAAAAAGAAAGTTATTGACAACCTTTTTATAGAAATAGAAAGTTTTTTATAGAAATCGAAAGTTATCGATAACTTTTCTTTAGAAAAAGAAAGTTCTCGATAACTTTTCTGCAGCAAAAGATAGTCATCGGTAACTTTTCTATAACAAAAGAAAGTTATCGATAACTTTTCTATACAAATAGAAAGTTATCGATAACATTTCTATAGAAATAGAAATTTATAGATAACTTTTCTATAGAAAGAGAAAATTTCCGATAATTTTTCTGTGTCACAAAAGAGCAACTTTTATTATTTATTTATTATATTTTTGTACTTTTTTTTCATTATCGAAAATATATGAAAGATGTGTTTGGTACTTTTAGAATTTTAATTTAAATTACAAAGAGAAGAAATAAGACATGAATTGGTACTTGTTTTTTATGGAAAGACGTTAATAATTTTGTACCTTTACGGTACTAATTTTGTTAAACTTAACGAAAATTCTTTAATTGATAAACAAACTTAATGGGAAATGCTTTTGCAATAGCAAACAAATCAAACACGTCTTTAATACTTCTGCTAAGAAAGAAGCCGGCTTGTAGCAAGTCTTTGGCCATAGATACAAAAAAATATTTTAAACAAATCGATTTTATATTTCAAAAGTTTAACAAATTTGTTAATAATTTAAAGTATTGACATGTATTTTTACCTTTCATCGGAAAATCTCAAAATATTGTAAACAGGATGTGCCTAATCACTTGCATTTGTTGAAGATTTTCATAGAATTTTTTTTATAAAACTTGATTATTTTATGAAATTGAGTGATTTAAAAAATATTTCCTTCTAAATGTTAAATTAACAAATAGATAAATACTTGTTAAATAGAATTTGAAAAAAATATTTTCTTGTTAATAAAATAAATTTAAATGGAAAACAATATTAAGTTCATTTAGAAAAATTCTGCTAAAAATTGACTGATATCCTAAAAGCATTTTTTTTTTTTTTTTTGCTTAAATATTATTTTATGTCATTTTCATTTTTTACTTAATACTTCGTCAGCTTTATTTTCTAGAAATGTGAGTAATAAATCTTCTTTTAGCTGCATTTGACAAAAAATATTATTTTTTGTTATAGGAAAATAAATTGCAATAGAAATAAAGAAGATTGAAAGAAAAAGTATCTTAGGAAAACACTCAGATTCATAATTCTACTGAGATTCTTGAGTTTATGTGAAGTTCATTGGAAAATGTTAAAAGATTTTTAAATTGTTTGTCAGTTTTTGCTAAATAAAATATGTACAATACTTTGTTTGAATCTGAAGAAAAAAGGATTTTTCCTCTAAAAATATATTTACAAGGTGTAGTAAAAAGAAATCTATTACTTAAATATGAAATTTTTAGAATCAAGAATTTTTAGAAAAACCTATCCTAACCTATAAATGTTATTTTTTAGCCTCATCGGCTGTAAATCAATGAAACTTAAACCAAGCCAGATACAAGAGTACTTAAGGCATCATAAGAGAAAATCATTGCCTACTTTTTACTACCCCTAATATTTTTGATAGATAAGTATGTAATTCCTTTTAAAATATAAAATAAACAAAATAATAGGAAAAAGAAATAAACAAATTTCTACTATATTTTTTGATATACACGTGTTTCACTTGATTTGTTGTTTACTGGCATCTGAAATAGACAAATTGTGAAATTCCTTTAAAGAAAAAAAGAAGTGACAACTGATTGAGTAGAATCTTTACCTGAGTAAATGTTTAACCTTTTATGAAAATGAATGGAAAAAGGGCTGCAGATCCTGGTATCGAAGGATTGGTTGTTTTTTCCCCAAACCTATTTTTGGCTCTATTAATGTTTTTGTCATATTCATATAATATTTTTTATTTTACATTATATTTTCCTTTTGTGTTCTCTTTATTTTATTTATATTTTTAACCCTCCAACAAAGTCTTTTTTCTAAGATGTTTGATATTTCGATTTGTATGTAAAAAAGTTTAAATGAAAAAATGTCTTGTGGTTTTCTCAGGAATGAAAAAGAAAACTTCTTCATTTACCTAAACAAGATTTGATTTCCTCTTTACCTTTTTTAACAAATAATCAAATAAAGTAAATAATTTCATAATTCTATTGCTTTGC
Organism: Stomorhina lunata; assembly: GCA_933228675.1. Classification (NCBI taxonomy): domain Eukaryota; kingdom Metazoa; phylum Arthropoda; class Insecta; order Diptera; family Rhiniidae; genus Stomorhina; species Stomorhina lunata. The sequence goes on along the minus strand of OW121740.1, from coordinate 141,945,905 downwards.
CTGTAAATTGTCCTAAGCGTTTTAGAACAAGTAAATAGAAAAGTTATCGATAACTTTTTATATCTATAGAAAAGTTATCGATAGCTTTCTATTTCTATAGATAAGTTATCGATAACTTTCTATTTCTATAAAAAGGTTATCGATAACTTTCTTTTTCTATAAAAAAGTTATCGATAACTTTCTTTTTCTATAGAAAAATGATCGATAACTTTCTGTTTCTATAGAAAAGTTATCAATAACATTATACTTCTATAGAAAAGTTATCCATAACTTTCTATTTCTAGAGAAAAGTTGTCAAAAACTTTCTGCTTCTATAGAAAAATTCTCGATAACTTTAATTTTCTATAGAAAAGTTATCGATAACTTTATATTTCTATAGAAAACTTATCGATATTTTTTTCTATAGAAAAGTTATCGATAACATTCTATTCTATAAAAAGGTTATCGATAACTTTCTTTTTCTATAGAAAAGTTATCGATAATTTTCTATTTCTACAGAAAATTTGTCTATAACTATATATTTCTACAGAAAAGTTATCGCTAACTTTCTATTTCTACAAAAAAATTATCGATAACTTTTTTTTCTATAGAAAAGTTATCAATAACATTCTATCTCTATAGAAAAGTTATCGATAACTTTATATTTCTATAGAAAAGCTATCGATAACTTTCTATTTCTGTAGAAAAGTTATCGATAACTTTATATTTCTATAGAAAAGTTATCGATAACTTTCTATTTCTATAGAAAAGTTATCGATAACTTTATATTTCTATAGAAAAGTTATCGATAACTTTCTATTTCTATAGAAAAGTTATCGATAACTTTATATTTCTATAGAAAAGTTATCGATAACTTTATATTTCTATAGAAAAGTTATCGATAACTTTCTATTTCTACAGAAAAGTTATCGATAACTTTATATTTCTACAGAAAAGTTATCGATAACTTTATATTTCTATAGAAAAGTTATCGATAACTTTATATTTCTATAGAAAAGTTATCGATAACTTTTTTGTCTATAGAAGAGTTATCGATAACTTTCTATTTCTATAGAAAAGTTATAGATAATCATCTAGTCCTATAGAAAATTTATCGATAACTTTCTATTTCTAAAGAAAAGTTATCGCTAACTTTCTATTTCTACAAAAAATTATTGATAACTTGTTTTTCTATACAAAAGTTATCGATAACTTTCTATTTCTATAGAACAGTTATCGAAAAGTTATCGATAACTTTCTATTTCTATGGAAAAGTTATCGATAACTCTCTATTTCTATAGAAAAGTTATCAATAACATTCTATCAATATAGAAAGTTATCGATAACTTTCTATTTTTATAGAAAAGTTATAGATAACTTTCTATTTCTATAGAAAAGTTATCGATAACTTTCTATTTCTATAGAAAAGTTATCGATAACTTTCTATTTCTATAGAAATGTTATCGATAACTTTCTATTTTTATAGCAAAGTTATCGATAACTTTCTAATCCTATAGAAAAGTTATCGATAACTAACTATTTTCTATAGAAAAGTTATCGATAGCTTTATATTTTTATAGAGAAGTTATGGATAACTTTATATTCCTATAGAAAAGTTATCTATAACTTTATATTTATATAGAAAAGTTATCAATTAGTTCTAAAGAAAATAATCTTTATCTTTATATTTCTATAGAAAAGTTATCGATAACTTTTTTTTTTCTAAAGAAAAGTTATCGGTAACTTTCTAGTTCTATAGAAAAGTTATCGATAACTTTCTATTTCTATAGAAAGGTTATCTACAATTTTCTATTTCTATAGAAATGTTATCGATAACTTTCTATTTCTACAGAAAAGTTACTGATAACTTTCTTTTTCTACAGAAAAGTTAGTGATAACTTTCTTTTCAATAGAAAAGTTACCGATAACTGTCTTTTCTATAAAAAAGTTACCGATAACTTTCTTTTTCTACAGAAAGTTATCGATTCTATTTTTATAGAAAAGTTATCGATAACTTATTTTTTCTATAAAAAAATTATTGATAACTTTCTATTTCTACAGAAAAGTTATTGTTAGCTTTCTTTTTCTACAGAAAAGTTACCGATAACTTTAGTTTTCTTTAGAAAAGTTATCAATAACTATATTTTTCTGTAGAAACGTTATCAATAACTTTATATTTCTATAGAAAAGTTACCGATAACTATCGATAAGTTTCTATATCGATAGTTTAAAAACCTTTTTTTTTATTTTGAAGGGTTACCAAAAATCCCATTTTCCTTGAATGAATATCAAGTCTGTTTTACATATGTCCTTGCATTAATTCTTTATTGTCTTCTTCCAAACAATAAATATACTCGTGTTCAATAATCCTGATGCATAAAAGTTTATTTATTTTTTTTAAATAAATCATGTTTTCTTTTTTCTTATTATATAGTTTTTGCTTATAGAAACTTATAGTTTCTTGTACTATGTAGTAGTTGCTAATGTATTTATAAAGTTTTTTTTAGTTTAGTTTGGTAAAACTTTTATTGATATACTCAATTTAGATTGCGTGCATGTTCTTATAAATTTATACATACAGACAATTTTAGTTAAATGTAAAGAATTTATTACTTCTCTCTGCCCTCAACGTCACAAATAGAAAAAGTTGTTTATCACAGACACACACACACACACATATGTAAATATGATAGTAGTGAGAGTAAACTACTACTGTTGGTACTTGGACGTACTTGTTGTTGAAGTTTATATCTACAGTTGGAAAAGTATGTGGAAAATTTGTCTTACTTTCCCTCATCACTTTAAGACTTTAACCTTTTCTTCTTTTTTCTTTTTGTAGAATTTTGTATAGTTGGCTTCCGGTTTATCCTTAACTATTTATGAGTTAAGAAAAACAGCAACAAATTTTTTGCTGCTCATAATTTGCCAGAAGTTTAAATAAATTTTTTAAGAAAAACTGTTGCAAAAGGATATATATAAGGAAAGAAGTATTTCAACATATTTTTGAAATATTTCTTTTTTATTGGTTTACTTTAGTTTTATTTTTTTATTTCTTTTACTTAAACATTTTTTGCATATGTCTTTATTATTTATACTTTGTGTTGTTGTTAATTTTTTATAGCATACTTTTGGTCGCTATCTGAGGTTAAGAATTAAGTTGTCATAAAAATCGTTGAGTTTTTATTTTAGCATAATTTTCTCAGAGCTATTTAGTGTTTTTGCATAAACGCTTTCACACAAAATAATCTTGTGGTTAGCGTCTAATTTTGTGTGGCGAAAAAAAAAACTTATGGTAATTTTCATATTCACGTTTAATTTTACAAAATCCTGTTAAGAAAACCATTAAGCCAAAGAAAAAAAGGTAATAATTTTTATTTATTTGCAAGTAAAACCGAGCAGCCGTAAACAATTTAATTTGTTAAAAAAAAAACATAGAATTTAATTAATTATAAAATTTTATTGGTTATGTTAAGACTTTAGTTAAGGCAATTTAAAAAATATTGATGTCTTTGTAAGGAAGAGTAACCGATCACACTTCTATAGTAGAATATGTAGTTGCTGATTTCAACAAAAAATTTTGACAAACTGCCAACACAATATTTCTGCTGAGCTTCGTTAAAATAAAAATATATGTTTGGCTGTAATAGCCCGAAATCTCTATTCTGTTAACGCAGTTATACATATGCGAAATTTGGACTAAGTAAAATATCTGTGACAAATATCGAGAGACAGACAGACAGACAGACAGACAGAAAGACAGACAGACAGACAGACAGACAGACAGACAGACAGACAGACAGACAGACAGACAGACAGACAGACAGACAGACAGATAGACAGACAGACAGACAGACAGACAGACAGACAGACAGACAGACAGACAGACAGACAGACAGACAGACAGACAGACAGACAGACAGACAGACAGACAGACAGACAGACAGACAGACAGACAGACAGACAGACAGACAGACAGACAGACAGGCAGGCAGACAGACAGACAGATAAACCCTTCGGCAGTTCCTTTTACTTAATAGTATACTTTCATTTTCCATTGGAATTGTTGAGTCTGATTTTTCCACTTGAACTCTGTTATTAATAATTTAAAATAATGCAAATATGCGTAGATTTAGTCACGTATTTTAAAATATTTCATAGCTGACATTTTAATTAAAATGTGCGTTAATTTGTTTAAAATTTTCTATTTTACAAAAAATGCAGCTGCTTTAAAAATGTTTAAAATAGAGTTCAAATTTACCGGCTTTTTTTCTACATTTATTTTGTTTCGCCAATTAACAGTTGGGCTGAACAATTGGCCTTATATAAAAACAAGTAAAAAAGTGATATAGTCGGCCAAGCCCCAACATACGATACCCTTTACCACTAAGGTCAAAGGTGTTCTTTTTCCTGTTTAAAGGAAATATTTGCTAAATTTTGATATCATACAAACATTTTCTAAAAACTCATATATTTAAGCTATTTCCGTCATTTCGACTTATATGAGAGCTAGGGTCACATGTGGATCGATTATCTCGAAATTTGGCAAATTGATTACAGTTGTTACAAAAATTATGTATGCAAAAGAAAACTCAAAATTTTCATTATCTTCAGATTTACGAGCGTTTAAGTGATTTTTGTCTCATTTAGTGCGTTTTGACAGAAGAGTTTGTATGGGAGCTATGGTTAAATGTGGACCGATTTCAACGAAATTTAGTTAAGTGATTTTAGTTTACATAAGCAGTATTTAATTTAAATTTCATGATATTTGTGTCCAATATAGCAATTCCAGGAAGTGGGACCTATGGGAGGTACCATAAATATTGGACCAATTTTGACGAATTTCAATAGCCATGGTCCCACTATAAAAGAAATGATCTGTGCCAAATTTTATCAAATTATCTTTAGAATTGCGGCCTGTACTTTGATACATGGAGGTCCAGCTAGCCAGCCGTTCAGCCAGACGGATGGACAGACTAACATCGCTAAATCGACTCAAAAAGTGATTCTAAGCCTATTGGTATACTAAAAGGTGGGTCGAAGACAAATATTTCTATGCGCTGCATACATCAGCACAAACTTATAATACCCTTTCCACCTATGCATAGCTTTGGTGGTGAAGGGTATAAATATATAATTTTGGTAATTTTCTGATAAACGGCTCTACATTTCCTTGCAACGTTGCTATTGTTCTCATTGATAAGTTAGATTGTGCTTTGTCTTGATGAAACAGCCATTTCTTTATTCTCGAATTAGGACTTTCTTTCACATTTTCGTACTTTAAACGTTCCAAAAAACGCTAAGATTGTTCGCTGCTGATAGTTTGCTTATAATATGTAATATTTTTTAAGCGAAAGTCTTGGCTTAAACCAAAAAGTATTAAATATCATATATGTGTGTTTGACAAAGTCAGTTCTGCGAACTTTTCTGCTCAACTGTTAAATTGAGTTCAATGATTTAATATTGTTTCTTTAAGTGTGTCAAAAACCTAAAGCCAATTATAATTATGTATAGTTTTTTTTTTTTTGAATCAACTAAAAACATGTTTTTTACTCGTTCGAAATTTTGCTTTCGATACAAATTGTGTACAATTTTGAAAATTCGCTTTAGTTACTGTCAAGTTTAGTTTTATTACTACATCAGTTTCTTTTTGTTCATTATTTTTCTATTAACTAAATCACGTTTTCAATATTCATAACAACGAAAATGAATAGATTTTTTTTGCTTTTCGTTAGAATTTTGATTTATCACTAATATTTTGAGTATAACATTTTTTCCAACAAATTACATTCGTTTACAAAAAAAGTATATCTCCATATAATTTTTGTATATTAAAAGGTTATTTAAAAAATAATGTAGTTTTTTCTCGACAGATAAAGTTCAAAATTACACTTAAGCCGCATTGTTTTTCCATTCAGAAAAGGAAAAATTTTGTATTAGAATGAAATTAACCGGTAGGTATGAAACAGATATAATGACAATACACCAGTCAAAAAATTTTTGTACCATTCACCACCAAAGGTGGAAAGGGTATTATAAGTTTGTGCTGATGTATGTAACGCATAGAAATATTTGTCTTAGACCCATCTTTTAGTATACCAATAAGCTTAGAATCACTTTCTGAGTCGATTTAGCGATGTCCGTCCGTCCGTCTGGCTGGCTGGCTGGACCCCCATGTAAACCTTGTAATCAAACTACGCAATTCTAAAGATAATTTGATGAAATTTGGCACACTTCATTTTTTTGTTAATGGGACCATGGCTATTGAAATTTGTCAAAATCGGTCCATTATTTATGGTACCTCCTATAGGTCCCACTTCCCGGAATTGATATATTGGCCGCAAAAATTAATATTTTTTCATTAAATTTAAAATAAGTACTACTTGTGTAAACTTAAATCACTGTATTGAATTTCGTTGAAATCGGTCCACATTTGACCATAGCTCCCATACAAACTCTTTTCTCAAAACGCACTAAATGAGACAAAATTCACTAAAACGCTCGTAAATCCGAAGATAATGAGAATTTTTTTTTTGCATACATAATTTGTATGACAACTGTAATCAATTTGCCAAATTTCGAGATAATCGGTCCACATTTGACCCTAGCTCTCATATAAGTCCAAATGGCGGAAACAGCTTAAATGTAACAGTTTTTAGAATATGTTTGTATGATGGCAAAATTTTGCAAATATACACTAAAAGAACAGCTTTGACCTTAGTGGGGAAGGGTATCGTATGGTCGGGCTTGACCGACTATAGCACTTTTTTACTTGTTTTGGTTATTTTTTATACCCACCATCAAAAAGAATGGGGGTATATTGAGATTGTCATTCCGTTTGTAATTTCCTTAATATTGGCTCAAAAACCAAAATTGAAGTATATTCTGATTTCCTTTGAAATTCTAAGACGATTGAGCGATGTCTGTCTGTCTATCTATCTGTCTGTCTGTCTGTCTGTCTGTCTGTCTGTCTGTCTGTCTGTCTGTCTGTCTGTCTGTCCGTCTGTCTGTCTGTCCGTCTGTCTGTTGTCGGCACGATAAAACATTAACGAAAGGATATAGGTCACTGAGATTTGGCACAAATATTCTTCATTTCTTGGAACCTCGTCTAGGCTAATCGCTTATTTGCTAATAAATGACAAATTGTAACTGCTATGATGACAAAATTTGGTATCTAGAAGTTTTACAAAAACACTAGGCAGCATAGAAAATTTCTACGAAATCAGTTCACATTTAACCATAGCTCCCATACAAAAAACTTACGAAAATAGCCTCTATTCCACCTGAAATACACTTAAATGCCAATAAATGATAAACTATAATAGCTTAGGCCATTAAATTTAGCACAAGGAAGTCTTATGTGAATACCAGCCAGTGTGCCAAATTTTGTCAAAATCGGTCCCCATTTGACCATAGCTCCCATATAAAAAAATTACGAAACACACAAAAATACAAAAAGAAAAATCGGTTTATGTCCATCTGTCCTTCAGATAAAAGCGCGATAGCGCTTTAATGAAAAGGGCTACGGAAGTCTTATGGGAATGCCAGCCAGTGTGCAAAATTTTGTTACAATCGGATACCATTTGACCATAGCTCCCATATAAAAAACTTACGGAAACACACAAATACAAAAAGAAAAGTCAGTTTATATTAGTCTGTCCGTCAGATAAAAGTGCGATAGCTCCTTAACTACAAGAGCTAGAGAGACAAAATTGTACAAAAATATTTTTGATATGTAACAGAAGTTGTGTACTGAAAACGGGCAAAATCGGTTAACATTTAGTTAGAGCTCCCATATAACCCCGCCCGGGGACCACATGAATGCTGATAAATTGAATACAATTGTAATAGCTATGACGACTAAATTTAGAATAGTGAAGTTTTATGCAACTATTGGTCAGTATATCAAATTTAATAGGAATCGGTCCATATTTGACAATGGCTTTCATAGAAAAAACACTCCCAGAAACCAAAAAAAAATGTAGCAAAGGCCAGTTAAAAGCTATTAAATTAGAAACTATGACAGCTATGGCCATTCAATTTTGCTTTATATAAATACCAGCCAGTGTGTAAAATTTTGTTACAATCGGTCAACATTTGGCTATAATTCTTATATAAATATAATAACCCTTTTTTATATCTACATTAAAAAAGATTCGGAGATACAAGCATCATATTAAAAATGCACCAATGTCCAGACTTTATATACGGTATTAGGAACTCCTAACAAAATATATGGACCTGTCGTATTACTATCAACATGTTTATCTTAACTAAAAAATTAAAAGTAGAACAGACTATTAATGTTTAACTACACCAGGGAAACCACTTACATACTTTTAAATGTTAAACTATAAAGCTCCTTCAATCTAATTTAGTCCAAATATTTTGCTAACAATATTAACTAGCGTATCAACTTTTTTCGAATTTGGTCCACACTTTGAATTAGCTGCACCCTCGTAGATATATCACAGAGATATTTCTAAATTTAACACAACTTGATGGTGGGTATACAAGATTCGGCACAGCCGAATATAACACTTTTACTTTTTTTTATTATACGAAAATTGTCTTTAATTTTTTCAAAACAAAACGAAATTATTTTTCAAACAACCCATGATATAGAAATTATTCGAGCTAATAAGTGTAACAAAATATCAGACAAAATACGTGTTAGGTTTTAAAGTTGGCATTTGCAATTGTCACCATTTTTAGAAAATTCAAATCAACAAGGCGTGAAAATTATGACAATAGAAATAATGAAAAACAACAAAAATGTTTAAAGCAATACATCAGATGTTTAAAGTAATCAACTTTTCTATAAAAGTAAAGTAAAACAACCTTTTATTAGAAAACAAAAGTAAAAAATTAAATTTTTCTAAAATAAGTCGAATTTATCGAATTATTTTTCAAAGAATTTTTTGATAAAGAAATATAAAGTTATTGACTTTTTTCTATGACTTTTCAAGATTTTGCTAAAGATAAAAATTTTAAAATTTAAAAATTCTTTATCGGCCTTCAAAATTTATCGAAATTAATATTGATGATTTAATATCCAGAGCCTTTCCGTTCTTCGCCCTTAACCGCATTAGGCCATAAAGAAATTCAGGTTTTCAGCTATAAATTATTATATTTTCCTTGATTAAAAATTTATTTAAGAAAAACATGTTGCTTTTTACGTATTTGTCTAACATTTTATATTTTTTTGTTTCATTTTCCGGTGAACCATTAAATAAAATAAAGAAGAAAAATATGTAGCTAATCCTTGAGGAATATTTATGTATAATCGCACATCGTCTTTATGAGTTGGTTTATGTGCATTTATGTTTTTCGTTCCCTGTTCCACGGTTCCTTTACTAAGTAATTCATGAAGAAAAACGAGCCTAATAAAATAAAACATTCGAATTATAATAAATTTTATGGTCCTGTACCATACACAAAGGACACACAGACAGACAGACCTAAAATGTTCACAAGGATGATCTCTTTTGTAAATATTTTAATATTAAATGATTAACATAAAATTTTAAATTTTTTATGATTTAAAGGTTTTGCCTTTTGGCTTCTTTGAATCGTATCGCCAAGTATTTGTTTAGTGATTGAAAATAAATATTTTATTACTTCGATATTGTTATTACTTTTTCTTTCCTTTTTTTTACCAATAAACTTAATGGTTCATTGAAGTCTAACATTGACTGCTTACAGGTTTGCATGATTTTTTATTCAGGGTTTTAATAAATATCTTTAAGGTATATATCAAGTTCTATTTTTTATTAGATTGGATAATAATATTTACATGTGGCAAAGGGCTTGATTTTTGCCGCCACCATAACTATAAATTTAGGTATAATTTTTTGCATATTTTTATACCCACCATCAAAAAGAATTGGGGGGTATATTGAGATTGTCATTACGTTTTTAATATTGGCTCAAAAATCGAAAACGATATATACAGGCATGTCACGAATTCCGTTCGGAATTGAAACCATTCCGTAGTTGAATTCCGATCGAAGTGGTTTTAGGTTCTATAGATTCCGAAAAATTTTAAATGTCCAAAATCAGTACAAAATAAGATTTTTTTAATTGAAATTTTCAACTCTATCTTTGTTTTAACAAAAAACACTGATTAATTGAGGAAATTGTTCAAATATTGAATAAAAAACTAAAAACATATGAATTCAATTCCACTTTGAAAATAGAAAGTGGTTTCATTCCGAAAAATTTTTTCGTTTTACTTTTTCAATAGAAGCAAAGTGCGGAATTCATTCCACTTCCGAACGGAATTGAGTTCTGTGACATGGCTGATATTCTCAATCCTTATGAAATTCTAAGACGATTGAGCGATATCTGTCTGTCTGTCTGTCTGTCTGTCCGTATGTCTGCCCGTCTGTTTGTCTGCCCGTTTGTCTGTCTGTGTGTCTAAGCAGCATGAATATAAAATTCTAAGACGATTGAGCGATATCCGTCTGTCTGTCTGTCTGTCTGTCTGCCCGTCTGTCTGTCTGTCCGTATGTCTGCCCGTCTGTTTGTCTGCCCGTCTGTCTGTCTGTGTGTCTAAGCAGCATGAATATAAAATTCTAAGACGATTGAGCGATATCCGTCTGTCTGTCTGTCTGTCTGTCTGTCTGTCTGTCTGTCTGTCTGTCTGTCTGTCTGTCTGTCTGTCTGTCTGTCTGTCTGTCTGTCTGTCTGCCTGTCTGTCTGCCCTTCTGTCTGCCCTTCTGTCTGTCTGCCCGTCTGTCTGTCTGTCCGTCTGTCTGCCCGTCTGTCTGTCCGTCTGTCTGTCTGTCTGTGTGTCTGTCTATCTGTCTGTCTTTCTGTCTGTCTTTCTGTCTGTTTGTCTGTTGTAGGCACGATAAAACCTTAACGAAAGGATATAATTCACTGAAATTTGGCACAAATATTCTTCATTTCATGGAAAACTTTGGTAATAAATGACAAATTATAAGAGCTATGATGACAAAATTTGGTATCTAGAAGTTTTACATAAGTACTAAGCAGCACATAAAATTTCATCGAAATCGGTTCACATTTAACCATAGCTCCCATACAAAAAACTTACGGAAACAGCCTAAATTCCACCTGAAATACACTTAAATGCCAATAAATGACAAACGGTAATAGTTTTGACCACTAAATTTAGGAAGTCTTACATGAATGCCAGCCAGTGTGCCGAATTTTGTTACAATTGGTCAACATTTGGCTATAATTCTTATATATATATTACATCCCCTTTTTATATCTACAATCAAAAAGATTCAGAGGTACAAGCAGCATTTTAAGATTATGTATATGGTAGATGGTAATGCAGACAGACTTATTTATAAACAAACAAGTAAGAAAGTATTAAAGTCGGTCAAGCCCGACCATACGATACCCTTCACTACTAAGGTCAAATGTGTTCTTTTTCCTGTATTAAGACAAATATTTGCTAAATTTTGACATCATACAAACATTTTCTCAAAACTTATATATATAAACAGTTTCCGTCATTTGGACTATATGAGAGCTAGGGTCAAATGTGGACCGATTATCTCGAAATTTGCAAACTGATTACAGTTGTTACAAAAATTATGTTTGCAGAAAATAAACTTAAAATTTTGACAGAAGAGTTTGTATGGGAGCTATGGTCAAATGTGAACCGATTTCAACAAAATTTGGTACAGTGATTTAAGTTTATATAAGCAGTATTTTCAGAAAAAAATATTGATATTTGTGGCCAAAATAGCAATTCCGGGAAGTGTTACCTATGGGAGGTACCATAAATAATAGACCGATTTTGACAAATTTCAATAGCCATGGTCAAAAAAATTATCTGTGCCAAATTTCATTAAATTATCTTTAGAATTGCGACCTGTACTTTAATTACATGGTTTACATGGGGATCCAGTAGAGCTTCTCGACTTATATGGAAGAAAAAAGTTCGCAGTACACTACCGAATATAAAGTATTGTTGTAGAACCGAATATCTGACACCAATGACTATTAAAATATTGGGCTCCTCGAGACAAAAACATCGATATATCACAATTTAAGATCCGACTGTAAATGCTAAAGATATAACGAAAAATGTATTTTGGCGACCCCAATGTGCATCGAAAAAATATAAAAAAAAATTTTTCGAAACTGTTTCAAAGTAATACTTTATGACGGTGAACTTTTTTTTCGGGACGCCCTAGGGTCCAGCCAGTCAGCCAGCCAGACGGACTGATGGATAGACGGACGGATGGACGGACGGATAGACGGACGGATGGACGGACGGATGGACGGACGGATGGACGGACGGATGGACGGACGGACGGATGGACGGACGGATGGACGGACGGATGGACGGACGGATGGACGGACGATTGGACGGACGGATGGACGAACGGACGGATGGACTGACATCTCTAAATCGACTCAGAAAGTGATTCTAAGCCTATTGGTATACTGAAAGGTGGGTATAAGACAAATATTTCTATGCGTTATATACATCAGCACAAACTTATAATACCCTTTCCACTTATGGTTGTCAGAAATGAATCGAAAGCTTTTCTTAACTAAGGGTTTATCGATTAAAATTCTTTTTGTCACTTGCTTCTTATTGAAATATAATCTAAAATTTTATTTAAAATGAAATCTTGTTGACTTTTTGAGTTTTTAGACTTTAAGTCTACCTGAAATGAATAAATGCTTCCATAGCAATTTTTTTTAAAGTTTGCAAGAAGAAAATAATTTAAATTAACCATAACATGACACAAGTAATCCGATTATAAAATTAAAAATAAAAAGAAAATTAAAAAAAATCTAATTTGCATGAGTACGAGTATTTCAGTAGCCGTAACTAACGTGATTCATGTAATTTAATCATTTCGTTGGAAGAGTAGAAAAAAAGCGTTGTCTCAGAAATTGTTTAAAATTGCTGTAACATGTAAATATGCTCATGTGAACATTACATTACGATACATTACACTGACAAGTAAATATACACCCTCGCTGATATAAGGACAGACAGACAGTAGGAAAAACAGAAGGAAAGACAGACATTTTTACAGACTCCGTCATATAATGATGATTTTAAAATAAAAAAATAAAAAGTAAAATACGAGTAATATAAAAAAGTGTAATAAAATGAGACATGAGCTGTTACGTTGCACTTTACGATCAAATAATGAAGTGTCATATGAGAAATCTACTTACGAGATATACTCGTAATAAAAAATATAACACATGAAAATGTATTTACTTAGGGAAAAATTATTAGAAAAAAAAAACAAGATAAAATGGAAATAAAATTCTTTCTAAAGACATATGTAGTTTTATGGTGATAGCTAAAAACTACATTGTTTTAAAAACAATTTTTTACTTCAAGTAAATTTAACAATAATACAAGTTTTTTAGTAAAAATTACCATAGCATCCTCCATCGACGGTAAACCCTATAGCATTAACACGCCGAATTATGGTATTTCTGCTGCAAAAAACACATTTTTTGACTATCACTTTTCAAAAATCTAATAATGCCATTTTATAGAGAAGAATCTGACAATGAAAAGTCTGAATTTTTTCCTTAGGTTTGTATATATATATAGAAAAAATCGGTTGAAGTCAGCTGAATATTGTGAAACAAAAATTTATTTATTGAAATTTAAAGACTTATGTATCAAAGGATTTTTAACTGGAAAAATGTAGGTATCAATTTCATTTAAGTCTAATCTCTTGTTTTTGTTTAAAAGAAACACAAAAGTTTATTGCATACGTAGTTTGGGAGATATAAGCACATCAAAATTGTCCTATAAAATTCAGCATTGGCTGTTTTCGTTGGAGAAAAAGTCAGTTAGCTCGATCTACCTCTGTGCTCTCAGTATAATGAAATGAAAGGCAAAAGGCTTTTCTTTCGAATTAGCTTAAACAAAAATCAGCACCTTTTGTCAATCTTTTGAAAAAATCAAAATTTAGTAAAATATAAGTAAGGAATATTGCTTATAATAAAAAAGCATTGCATACCTCCAGGCTTAAATTTTTAATCAAATTGCAGTTATTAATGCTAGCATTAGTTTAAATTACATTATCTTGAGATTAACGAAGTACCTCTAGGAGTTTCATGAAATTCCGGTGAAAATAGCCGGTCGTACATTAAGAAGAAAAATAAGTGAAAAAATGGGGGTCCAAGGGAGGTACCCGAAGAAGTAGACTGATTTCAAAGTTTTGTTGAATTATTCTTATCTATATAAAATTAAATAAGTGTGCCAAATGTCATTATTGTAGGATCACTCCTAATATTTTTTGCAGTTAGATGTGTGAAGAAATATCACTCACTGTGCGCCGCACTATGGCGTTTCTGCAGCCAAAAAGTCATTTTTTGACCACCGCTTTTGAAAAATCTAATGATACAGTTTTATAAAGAAGAGTCTAGATATTAAGGATCATTAACTTTTTTTAAGAAAAAGTTATAACTTGTGTTATAAAAATGGTATTGAAACGTGCTTAATGTGCTAAGCCAAAAGTGATGAAATTTTTCATCAAAATCAGTAGCTCATACATAGAATATGGTTTTATAGCTTTAACCTTGATGTCGATTTAATTAAGATACGAAACCTTGGTTTTAGTCTACAGAAGAAAATAACTTAATGTGGTGTATAGTTTAGGAGATATCAGGAAATCAAAAATGCTCTGCAAAATTCAGCGTTTTCGTTTTTCTTTGGACAAAAACTAAGTAGGCTCAGCTTTGCTCAGTGCTCTCACTATAACCATGTGAAAGGTAAAAGTCTCTTCTTAAGATTGAGCTTAAAAAATTCACCAACATTTACCGATCGTAGAACAAAGTTTAAAATTTTCTAAAAAGAGTCATATAAATTGTTACGCATAATATAAGCAAAAAGTGTTGCAGTCGTTTAGGCGTAACTTTTTAATCATATGGAATTTAAGTGTAAGTCCAAGGCAGGTACCTGTAGGAGTCGACAGATTTCAACCAAAATTAGTAGAGCTTCTTGGGTTAACCAAAAGACGTGTGCGGAATTTCATAAAATTCTGTTGATAATTGCTCCTTAGATTGAGAAGAAAAATAAGTGAAAAATGGGGCTCCAAGGCTGGTACCCCAAGAAGTGGACGGACTTCAACCAAAATTGGTTGAGGTCTTTGTTGGAAAAACTAATAGACGTGTACCAAATTTTTTCAAATTATGTTGAGAACTCCGGCTAATACATTGAGAACAATAAAAAGTGAAAAATGGGGGTCCAAGGCAAGTACCTCAAAAAGTCAAGGGATCTCAACCAAAATACTATAACTCTTTCCTGGATCAATTAATAGACGTGAGCTGAATTTTTTCAAATTCTGATCAGAAATTCATTGAAAAAAAAAATGATAAAAAAAAATGGGGATCCAAGACAGGCACC